>PVKE010008705.1:0-46911 GCA_004027555.1 Craseonycteris thonglongyai
CAATCTCTTGAGAAATAATCTGCACTATAAATAACATAAATTTTAAAACAATTTCCTAAAACATGGATGACATAAATCACATTTCATACACTGTGTTCTAAAAATCGATCAGATCACAGCTTTGAACAGCTGCCACTTCTAAGTGTGCTGAGAATGCTCACATATCTGACAGATCATCTTACAGGCCAAATTATTTAAAGCATGTATAATGTGCTGCTCTTCCTTCTCTCCTTGAAGGGCTGAGGAGGAAGACAGAGTTATGTGCAAGATATGAGGAGGGGGCATTTTCACATAACCATTTTATACAAGTTCACATCCGGTCTCAAAATATAAAAGAAAGGAAGAAAGAATCCAAGTCTCACTTCAATAAGAGTTTGAAGGAATCAATTATGGTTTTTCTGTGGGAGTGCAAATGAACCATCTGGAGTCCATCTAGGAGTGAATGATTGAAAGAATTAGCAACAGTGTGTGTAGGTAAAGATGCTCTAAGCTACCAAAATGTAGATGAGTACATGTTTTTATGTTGAAAGCAGAAGGTTTTTTTTTTGCTTGTTTTTTAATGAATGTAAAGGAATTACTCTCCAGAACGATGGACTATGTACAGTAAAAACAACATGATAAAGGTGTGAACAGAGTTTTTGTAAGGGGTCAAGCTCCAGTTCATTTGAACAGGAGATGCACTTTGGGGGTCTCCAACATACCCCACTCCCTGCCCTTCACCTACACTGTAGAGCAGGGACACACAGCTCAGCTGATTGTTGCTGTCTTCTCTGCAGAGAGAGGTGGTCTATAGAACACACCCATGTCACGGGCAAGGCCCAGGGGTCTGCTATTGCAGAAGAGGGACAGGGTGTGCACAAACCCAGTCCCTTGAGTTCTTATCCTCAAATCCTCTCTACCGTCAGGGGCACCCTGACAGTCATCACCCTTTTTCCAGAGCCTGGGTTAGCTGCTCCTTCAGTGTCCCGCATCAACCCTCTTTGTCCCTCCCCTTAGAGAGTCCTGGTCACTTCACCCTCTTCCCCAATCTCTCTAGGGATCTGTGTTACCCTAAATTTTCCCTGCCTTTTCTAAGTCCTGGGTTACCCCTCTCCCAACTATCTAGGATCCTAGATCCAACTCATCCTGGGTTACCCCTCTCTCACACTGTCTAGGGTCCCACCCTGTTTTGTGCTTATATGCCAAGGACAATAAAGAACTTCTACTGTTGTTAGGACTGACAGAAACCCAGGTTTCCACTAATCTTACAGTACTTTCTTAAACACTAGCGGAGGAAGGAATGCCCTGACAAGGATTTTCCAGCAGAATTACCAGTGAGACGCTCAGGACCTCCTAAAGAACTGAGTACTTCAGGTGTACAACAGCAAATCACTTCGCTTTTCCCCACAAGATACATTTAGCAAATTCTTTAACACAAATTCTCCATGGGTCCCAACAATCAATGGACAAGCACCTTTCCTTCCAGTCTCTCATCTGAAATTCTGCCTGGGATGTACATAATATGTGAATGCCAAAATCGATCTAGTAGGTTTTAAATTTACATTAAATTCATACCCAAAAATAGTGCTCCTCTCTCAAAAAGAAAAAAAAAAAAAGGCAAATTTCAAGTGAACAAAGGGTTATTTTTAAACCAAACATAAGCTATCCTGTTCCCTGGGATGCATGTGCCATGCTGTGGGAGTGGCCTTGGGTGTGTGAAGCTCAATCATCCATGGCCCGGGTCCACCTGCAATTCAGAACTGAAGGACACCTCACCTCTAGGGTGTGGGCAGAACCAGAGTGGGAAGTTAAAACAGCCCCATAGAGACAAGAGGGAATTTTTAAAATATCAAGGATGAAATACAACTCATTACTTTGATTCATGGTCCAGTAAGGAAACAGGTGTGAGGACCTCCTCCCCCAAGACTGGCCCAGAAATGTCCCCTACCACAGCTGACAGGGCTATGCCTTACACTCAAGTTCCAGAGGTAGCCAGACCCTATCCAGAATTCTGTCCAGAATTAGAGAATAGTGAACTGTGATTACCACACATGCAGGACTGAACTACTTTAATATGCTATGAAAAGGGAGGGCTATGTAGCTAAATAACCTACTCAGTTTATAGTGAAGAAAACTCAACTCTTCTTAGAAACAGAGGCAAACAAGGCGTTTGTCTTTTTTAACAGCTTTGCCAATAAAAAACATAGTACATGGTATTTACAATGACTAAACTTCTTTGAAAAGTATTTATCAACGAAAGTATTATACCAACTAAAATAGCATTTTACATGAGGTATTTCAATCAGACTTTTACCTACCTCTTTAAGAGCCTAGGGAAAGGGCAGCCCTTGGGAACAGTCTGCTGATGGACAGGACAACATCCCCTCTATGTGTGAGCCCAGGACCCAAGGCCTGTTGGCAGACCAGTGATAAAGCAGTGAGAAGGATTTCCAAGGGACAACAGTGAGAGGGCACTGCATGTCCCGGAGCAGGCAGAGGGCTGGTGGTGCAGGGAGGTATTATGGACACGGAGGTGGGATTTGCATAAGCTGTTCTGTCCTGGTAGTCATGCCCACACCACATCTGGTTGCTAATAGCTCACAGCACATGGGCGACAAGAGTTTCTAAGCCAGCTTGGAATTCAGCAAGATATGTCCTGTGCTCAAACAGACACAAAGAAACCTGAAGATTGGGTCCTTAGGAGCAGCTGGTAAGGGGTTCCTTACCCCTTTCCCTCCAACAACAACATTTACCGTTATCCCAATTTATTTTGCAGAATGAATATGGCTTTTTTTGTTTTCTGTAAACCCACATGTCCACTCAGTCAACATCTATGTGACGAGCATCAGACAAGGCCAGTCTGATGCTGAAAGAGAGTATTTTCATCATCACAGAAAGTTCTACTGCACAACACTAGACTAGACACAGTGGCCATACACATAGGTGAGTATGAGAGACATGAAAATTTCTGCTGTCCTGAAGTCCACAATTTGGGTAAAACAGCCTTTTATCAAATAAGCAGCATCAGTAATCAAATTTATAAGGGTAAGAAGTGCTGGAAGAGAACTGCAAAGTGGCCCACAGTAGCTGGAGGTGGGGGAAGGCTTTGCTTACAAGACAGGCTTATTTGCACGTAAAATGGCAAATGGAGAAATAGAAGGGCCTCTACTGCCCTGTAAAGTGCTAAAAGTTCTAACCAGAAACACAGACAGAAGACTCACAGACTTGCAAGTTGCCTGGAGTTTGGAAACGCAGTTCCTCTGATAATTCACAACAGCATGAGGTCACCAGTTAAGCATCTCTGCTCGTTTCTGTTTGGGCTAATTCACATCCAATACAGACACGGCAACAGTAACTTGGTTAGGTCTGAACTTACTTGTCACAGCTGTGGAATGCCTGCAACAGATAGCACATGCATCCGATGCGTTCTTGTCATGTGCCAGCCTGCCCAGAAACCAAGAGACCACAGCCGCCTGACCAAATCTGTGAAATGTTACAGAGCAAAGGCCCTGGGCAGCCTGCTGGGCAGAGCTGCCAGGTGGGGACACACACCAGCAGCTTTGAACTCTCTCTGGGGGGTCCCACAGCTTCTCCACCCCAGTGCGCATGAGGAGAAGCTGTAAGAGCACCCAGCTCCAGAATTGATTTTGAAAGGCTGGGCTCTCACCACCAAACAGACCTAAAAAGCAAATGGCCCTAAGATGCTGGTGAAAAGGGAAACTTATAGAAATTAAGCTCACCGCTCTCTAAAACAGGTAGAGACCGACTATAAGTTTCTAAAAGCTATAGATTTATTGCAATACACCCTAAACTAAAGATTGTTACCATTTCAGTCTCAAAACCTATTATGCACTTTCTTGTCTCTTTAACATAAGGAACCATCCATCCCCTTTTATGTGATGACATCTGATGACTCCAGCTCATCAGCAGGAAGAAAGACGCACACTGTCCCTACTCCCGCCATCCTCACATGGACTGACCTGAATGACAAGGGAGCTCACGAGTCTGCCATTCCCCGAGTCCCTATGAGAAGTTGCCATCACCTCTCACCAATGACCTGCTTACCAATCAGCCCTAAGCAGGAAAACCACGCTTTTGCAACGTACAGTAGATGCACTGCGATTTGTAAGGGTCTTCCGGGCACAAGAGTAGAGGGAATCGTGCATGGCTTTAGTGCCCCTACTTCTGGAATATGGCTGAGAGAGAAGACATGGGCAGGCAACTGTGCCCCAAACAGGGGGTTGGCACCAGGCAGGTGAGACAAAAACAGACCCAGGAGACCTTGCCTTGTAAAACCATCAGCTGATACATCTTAAAGCCAAGCTGTTCATAGCTAAAGCTACACTGACAGACTTGTATAAATTTATACAAGACTTCAAAGAGAATTAAGAAACTGTATTATTCATACAAAGCTTCCAGTTGTTCCGTCACCTCCCCACACCCCCGAGAGGATCAGTCTGGGAAATCCTACCCTCGAGCTGTGGCCATAGGACAGACAAGTTCTATTCTAGAGCATCTTAGACACAAAGCAGCATCAACAAAACCCAAGAATGAGGACCAAAAGAAACCAGGAAGTGAAACAACTGCTTTCCCTTCGAAGATCCCTAGCAATTAGAAGCACGCAGAGAGCAGCACAGCCCAGCCAGGCTGGGAGGCCAAGGTTGCTGCTCAGTGAGAACAAGATCTGTGAGCTGACAACCCCGCTCATGCTCTCATTATCAGGGCCTTCTCTTCCAGGAGGCACTCAGGGCCAGGCAACATGGACCCTACATAGCTGAACCCAAACACAGGCCTCACTATCAGGGCAATTCAGTATAAACACTTGTGCAAAGCTCCAAACCTGCAGATAATCTTTCATCTAAAACTTACTCCCCAAGATTTCAAAGTATAATAGTCCTCTGACAGCCACAGACCTGGAAATTAGGAGCGTTTTTGGTAGTGGACACTGATGGTCACTTTTGAAGGAACACAGGAGAAAGGTATCAGATAGAAAAATGCAGAGAAGACTGATTTTATTATACACCGTCCACAGAGTTGGTCGGGCTTTCTAAGCCTGAGAAATAGTGCTTAGATTGTTCCTGGTTTAAATTTTTAAAAAGTCTCTCAAACTCTTGGCTGATGAAATTCACCCTGATGCCTGCTGAAGAAGCGTGTGAACTGCTTCTCAGCAGCAAAGTGGTCTGAAGGTTATGTGTGAGGCTTTGGAAGGGTGGGTATTATTCATCTTTTCATGAAGACTGACAGGAAGTTAGTGTCTCATTAGCTACCAAACAGGAGGATTCCCAGTGGGGAGTGGGGATTCTGAAAGATACACCAGACCTTCAACAGAGCCCTCTAAGCAGCCCTTCTCTGAATATTTCTTTCAGAAAGAAAAAGCATCTTCAGTATGAAAGGCTGGAAATTCCCATCTGAGCTCAAAGCATATTGTTACTATTAGCATTCACCTCCTTCACCATCGTGGGACTTCTCATCATGTGTCATCATATGTCAGACACTTTAGACAACTTCACAGTGGTTCTCTATGTGCTCTGAAACCATGAGCCATCATGAGCATCCCTGACACCTGGGATGCGTGTTAAGAAACAATCCTTACTATGGCCCGCCACATGCAGCCCGCCCAAAACATTTATCTGGCCCGCTGGGTGTTTTTGCCACTGCTGCCAGTCCTGCTTAGCAGCCGACTCGTCCCGGGCCCACAGTCCGGCCCTCCAACGGTCTGAGAGACAGTGAACTGGCCCTCTGTTTAAAAAGTTTGAGGACTCCTGCGACCTAATGAATCATGATTTCTAGGCTCAAGTGCTCCTGAGGTTCTTATAATTAGATACATTTGGACAAGGTTCCTTATCTTCACTGCCATCCTAGAAAGCAGATACTATTCACCTCATTTGACAAGGAGTCGAACAAAGTAACCTGTACAAAGTTGCTAACGTAGGCAATGAAAAGGCAAGCATTCGGACCTTCTGGCTAAGCCCAAAGCAAAGTCACACATTGACTTCCTTGGTATACTGCTGGCCCACAACACAATATGGAAGTAGATGGAAACTTCTTTCATCAAATTATAGAGCAGCCTGTACAATAAAATGGGTGGGGGAAGGATTCCATAAAGAATTAAGGGCAATATCTAAATTTACACACATTTAGGCCCAATCATAATCCAACCCTGTTTGAGGTCCTGTGTTCTCCCTGGAACCAGGGACCAGGCCACCTCCTCCATTGGCACTGTGACTGGCATTGCAACCCACAGACATGGTGGCAGCCCCAGAGGAAGGAGTGCCAAGAGGCTCTGAAGTACAGACCTGCACCCTACTTCCACCCCCCAAACTCTGAGGTTTTTTTTCCTAAGTATGACATAGCTGATAAACCCTGCACACGACCATTTGGCTTGCTAAGAAATAAGTGACAAGCATTTGGATATAAATCTGTGCAAGAGAAATGGAAGTCATATACACTATGTACGCACACAGGACACAGCCTGGAAATGCATATTAAACACTCCTGGTTATACCTATTGAACAACTACTTATAACAAAGTCTTGCATTTCTAACACCAATTCAGTCAAATGGAAAATTTCAAAGCAGCGTTATATTAATCTGACAGGTAACCAAATCAGATCTTAAAAATATACTCACTGTGGGCTTCCTTCTCACACTATGTTAAACATGCATATCCTGCACCAGTGGGAGTGGACTGGGTAGCTTTGTCTTCAGCATTTAAGAAGGCCCCATGGGGCCCGAGTCCTGCTCTCATTCTGCAAGGCAGACCACAGCCTTTCTTGCTGAGCACCTTTGACTCATCTGAACATAGGGCTGGAAGTCCCTGCCTTGCCCACAGGAGTACCAGGTTGGTTAGGATAAGGGAACACCTTATTTAGGGATTTCTAGTTGACATTCATCAGGTGCGTTATTTCTAGCTGACACTCACCAGATGTACAGGAACAGGTAGCATAACTCAAAATGACTCAAATTTCGTATGGTTCTAGAAAAGTCTTTCTCTTCATTTGGGAAGTTTTAAAAGCACCAAACTTTGCCTCATGATAAAATAACAACAGGACTATATGCATCCCAAGTCATTCTTAAGACAATTAGGCCAAAATGAGGGCTAGCACATCAAGCTGGCCCAGAATATCCACAGTGGAGCCATAATTACCTGTTTCTCCCCATAGCGTGTCGGTGCCATTGACATCTATTTCATGTTCCTTTTCCAGTCCCAGCAAGCACTGGACCACCTGTCAGAAGTGGCAAGGTGATTTAATGAGTTCTCACAGCCATATGTGCTTATTATATCTCATGTATCAAAGGAGAGTGTGTGTTGTTTTTTAACCATGATTATCTCATGCTACACAAGGAGAGAAAATATAATGAAAACCGTTTGCAAGCATAATTCATATGCTATTCACACTTTTACTTTGAGGAGAAAAAAAAAATTCTGTGAAATTCAGCAACATTGTTCAGGATTACCAGGTTCTGAGAATTTTAATGAATTCTAACATGACCCAAATACGCCAGCCTAATCAACAAAGGACATGGGAGATCATACAAAGAGCAATTACTGCATGAATCACCGGACGATGATTTTTCCCAAGTAAAGAAAATGAGGTGATGTACTGTATCTTTTAAATAAAATAAATAGCATTGTCCAAATGATTTTCTACTGATAGCTTTATCCATTTTTTCCACTCAGGGATCTTCCCCACCAAAGAGCAGGGTGGGTCACAGGTGTGGAGGCAGAGTGCTGGCTCAGGGGGAAACAAGTATGTGAGCCCAGAACCAGAGGCAGCATTCATCCTGAGCACTAGCAGCAGCAGGAGAGCAGTGAAGCCATTTTCTAGTCTCACAATCCACATCCTTTGCAGAAGATTGAATAACGGCCCCCAAATACGTCCCTGTCCATGTCCTCGTCCCTGGGAATGTTGCTTTATACGGCAAGAGGGAATTCGCAGGTGCGATTATGAACCTTAAAATGGGGCGATGATCCTGAATTACCCAGGCACCTATCTCATATACATGTCACATAATCACACGGAGAGATGGGATGACAGAAGCATAGGTGGAAGTGATGCACATTGAAGACAGAGGAAGGGGCCATAAGCTAAGGCATACAGATGAGCTTTTGGAAACTAGAAAAAAAAAGTAAAAAAAATTCTCTTCTAGAGCCTCCAGTGGAACACCAGCTTCCTGACACCTTAATTTTAGCCTTCTGACTTCCAGGACTATAAGAGAATAGGTGTGTGTGCTGTTTTACGTCACTAAAGTCTGTGGTCATTTGTTACAACAGCATTAGAAAGCTAATACACCCTTCGAGTCTTATGAGGAATGAATCCTGCCCTTTTCCATGAAATGGTTACTGGCTGGGCTGAGGCTGCTTTTGCATAGTATTCCTCTTAGCCATCTTTAAAATGAGCTGAGTTTAACATGAGTTCAGAGTAAGGTCTCATTTGCATGTGGCGCTCACTGTCCTCCCTATGATGATTTTTCGTACTCTGGATCCACTCAGACTTAGGAAATAGACTATGAAAGAAAAACAACTACATTTTCTGGGATGTGTGTTTAACATGCTCTCTGGGTATCTCTGCATATGAGTATTTAAAAACTATGTATAGTTTTATTTTAAAGGAACAATAACAAACCCATTACCTGGTAACATTTAAAATATTTTTATGCAATGTGTATTTTAAGAAAATTGAGTTAATTTTTTTCAAAACTAAAACATACAATGGCATTGTTTCATATTTTTAAAACTCTCCTTATGTTTGTCTTTATGACAGCTGCATTATTCTCTTGTAAGTTTCTACATTCAACATGGTACAATGTATTGTGTTGGCTGAAGTACTGCGTATGTGTATTTTTAATGTTTTAAATGCCAAAAAAGAGCCAGCCAGTCAGCCAACTATGCAACCAGATTTCTTTTAATCATTGTGGGGAAGAATCTTACCAAATACTGGCAAGTCTAATTGCTAGAGGGTAATACAGAGTGAGAAATGCATGGCAGGGAGCAGTAAAAATACTATTAAATTCAGACATGGGTCAGGAGACAATTAAATCTTCAAACAGAAGAAGACTGACATCTACCAGAAATAATGCTCTATTTAACCACTGCATGAAGTTTTCCTACAGTGCAGGAACTGCGAATGACAAGCATTCATACATGCTACCAGAACACTAAAGTTATATTTTAAATCAAATACTCAAGAACAATTTTAGAATGAGGATTCCATGTGATTATTTTTAAAAGATCATAAGGACAAAAGGATGAACTAAAGCATTAAAAAAAAAAAAAAAGACAGCAGGGCAAGAAGATAAAATTAGAAGAGAACAAAAAAATAGACATGGAAGAGCAGAAAGTGAACATCACGAATATTAGGAACATCATGTGGGAGTGGCCTGCCCCCACCCCCTAACCATGAGCATGCATGCACACCCGACACTGGGGGTTCTGGGTTTTTATTCACAGGAAAGGTTGATGCCAACAGATCTTCAGACATGGTCAAACCAATTGCTATTTCTTAAAATTCTCATTTTCTTTCATTCTTTTCATGCACCACAAGCTGGCAACACAGAAGGTGATTGGCACAAGCACCCTCCCGACTGTGCTACAGCTTCCAGTCACCCAAGAAGGAACATCAGAGCCCCACTCACCGAGTTGTGGCCCATGCTGGCGGCCGCTGTCAGTGCCTGCTGCAAGGCTTGGCCCTTCTTCAGTGTGCCTGGCTGAGGAGGACCTGCCAACCACTCACAGGTCAGCAGGTACCGGAGAATGTCCCCGTGGCCCCTCAGTGCGCTGTGGACCAGCGCACACTGGCCTTTCTTATCCAAGTGGTCCACCTAGGAGGCAGGAGCAGGGAAGGTCACAGTTCAGAATCACCTTCTCAAGTGCATCACAAATGCTGTGTACAAACCCTACCCCACTGCATGTGTACATGGGATTCACGTTCCAATGCATCTTTCTGGAGAGCACTGAGTTGCCATTGGAATTGCTTCTTTGTAACGAACGTCCCATGCCAGGCCTTGGATTCCCTTTGTAAAGGGTGTCCCAAAATTCACGCAAGAAGTAATTTTGATAAAAAGCACAGGTTTATAATTACAAATTGTAAATTTTCATTGCTCAACAATGAAAACGCATTCATTTGTGTAGCGCTCCATTTTTAATAACCCTGAACTGTCAGCTGTCACGCTGTCTTTTTTTTTTTTCCATTGGCAACACTTTACCGCACAAGTGACGCAAAATTCAAATCTTGCGTGAATTTTGGGACACCCTTTTAGCTATCCATCACAGGACACCCTGCTCACTCTGTGTGTCTCTCCACCACACGACTGGGAGCCTTGAGCTCTCTGGGGTGCACATGTGAGGACAAAACCCTCAGGCAGAGCCCTGCACTTCCTTGAGTGAAGCGTTCTAAATCTGCTGTGAGAAGCTACGACCTGGGGAGCAGAACAGTTCTTTAGTCACTGGGCCAGGAGAGCCTGTAAGAGCAGGGATCTGGAAAACCCAGCTCTAAACAAAAAAGAGCAGGAAGCGATCCCGAGTGGCGTCCGGTTGAGGAAGCAGGCCATGCACAGGAATATGACCTGCCCACATGTTCCTGTGTCAACCAAAGTTGGAAAGGCCAGGTAGGCACAAAGTCATAGGCAGTCCTGCACAGACCTGAAGGTGTAAGGCAGCAGGTAACATGTCATTTCCTGTTTAAACTCAGGAGTATTGGGATGGAAGAAGGTCCAACCCCTCTTCACTTGTAAATTCTGGGGATGCTCTGCACCTCCACCAGGGGCTTTGCAAGAGCCACCTACATGACCCCTCCCTCTCCTCCTCCTGAGCATTCCACTGTGATGAGCAAGGGCATGCTAACCCTGAATAAGGCTAAGCCACATAAGGCATGGTGGTGGGCACTAATCCACCCACTGAGAAGACTGAACTGTAACATTTCCCTTAGTCCATGAGCTAAGGTTTATCTGTCCCAAATGCGGTTTCTGAGAGAAACATCAAAAAGACCCCACAGTTCCTATAAGCCTAATGTCTTTTTGTACTTTAAGTAACTTAATTAGCTATAAAGACAAATGTCAGTGATTTATTTCTGGTTATTCATAAGTATGTCTCTCTCTCCCTGCAATGAAATGCATATAGTAAACTTAAACAGAATTACTGTGGGCTTGGCACAGTTCTCATTTAATCCATTAACATCGACAGTCTTAGAGTAACTTGTTTTATAATATACCATTACTTTATACTAATGTTAATACACTGATTTATTTAATGCTCATACAATAGCCCTAAGGTAGTTAGTGTTGTTGTGCCCATTATACAGATAAGAAGCCTAAGGCATACAGGCTCAGCAAACTGACCAGTGTCCTAGCTGGCAGATGTTGAAATGAAGATTCTGGCTGTCTAGACCCATAGAACTCATGCTGTTATTAAGACAAAAACAACAACAACAAAAAACAAACGAACAAAAAAACCATGAAATCAGCAGAGGGAAAAAAATCAAATGTTTAAATGCAGGGGCCAGCAGAAGTAACACCCTTTTTTTATGAGCTGGTAACCTATACAAATCTTGTATTACAAAATCATAAGCATGTAATTCTGTAACGCAACAATATTACACTCAATCACACTATATGACATTTTAGGTAAAATGACATTTTAGGAGAAATATTCAAATTGCTGTCCTACCAACCACTCACGATACTACTTTAAAAAAGGTGCTACTTCTGCCGGATCCTGTACTGTCAGCCAATCAGTGCTGTGTTAAATCCTGTGATTGTCCTAGGTGCACACTTACAAGCTTTGGAGAGGAAGGCCCTACTCATGCTGCTGGTGGCTGGGAGGGTACCTCTTATTCTTCCTCCCCTTGGGCAATAGTATTAAGCACAGTGAGAATTTAGGAGCAAAACAAATGCCCCTCGCTCTGCAACATCACACTGAGCGGGGGTCTGCAGCTCCACCTTTTCCAGTTATGTGGTGATTTCTGTTCTTTGAAATTCAGCAGAGCAGAAACAAAAGCAGCGTATCCTAGCAAGGATAGGAAAACATTTGCCCACCCACCATGGAAGGCTGCTGCTTACCCTCACCCCCTTCTTGACCAGCAGACACACCAGCTTCATGTGGCCAGCAGCTGCCGCGTAGCAGAGGGCGGTCATGCCGTTCTCTGACATTCCATCCAGGCAGGCGCCAAATTCCAGGAGCAGGGTGACCACTTCCTCGTGGCCAAGGTGAGACTGGACGCACAGGATCGGGGCATTATTTAACACTTCTGTCCTGTAGTTCACGTTGGCCCCTCCCAAAATCAGGAGACGGCTTACCTGTTGGATAATGTCCCCCAAGAAGATTACCTTCTCACATAAATGTCACATTTACATTTGTCGAGAAGGGCAAGTACCCTCATCTTAATCCAGTGGTGCTCTAATTCTTGAGCACATTGTTGGTATCCAAAGGAAATAGAATTAGGGTTTCAAAGAGATACCTGCATCGCCATGTTCATTGCAGCATTATTCACAATGGTCAAGAGATGGAAGCAAACTAAAATTTCCATCGACAGTTGAATGGATAAACAAACAAACAAAAAAATGTGGTATGTGCACACAATGGAATATTATTCATCCTTTAAAAGAAAGAAAATGCTCATACATGCTACAAATGGACAGATCTTATAGACTGGCTAAGTAAAGTAAGCCAGTCACAAGGGACACATTCTGTATAATACACTTAGAGTAGTCAAATTCATAGACAGAAAGTAGAATAGTAGTTAGCAGGGGCTGGGCAGAAGGCAAAATGAGAATTTTTTAATGAGTACAGAATTTTAGTTTTACATAATGGGAGACTTCTGGGGATCTACTGCACCACAATGTGAATATGCTTAACACTACGTATTTATTCTACACTTAAAAGCAGTTAATTTAGTAAGTTTTATGTTATGTGGGTTTCTAAACCAAAATTCAATTAAAAAACTTTCTCAGGCCCCACCCCCTAGACTTCTGACTCAGTGGGTTTGGGTTGGGGCCTGAGAATGAGCCTGTTAATGAGTTCCTAGTTAATATTGATGCTGTTGTTCTGGGGGCCCCACTTTGAAAAATAACTGCTTAATCTAAATAAAAACAAAATTCATTTTTCTGGCAATGAAATCATCATCACAGGACTGAATAATTAACAGTGAGATAACAAGGCCCAAAGTAAATGCAAATACTCTCTTTTCTTCACAAGGAAGTGTACCTAAAAGAGAAAGCAGAACACATGGAAATGTTCATGTGCTGTGGAATTGTTGGCAGCACAAGACCCCCAGAAAATTATCTTATTTTTCTAATTATACACCTACCACCCACTAAACTACGTGGATCCATATATTAGGGGAAGTTTAACTGTATATTTTAAAATAAAATCACTGAATACCTTATGCAAATGTAACTATACTAATATCTTCTGCATGTCTCCAGATCACTGAAAAATGACACTCCTTTAGCACCTATTAAGATGCCCACTGCATTTCTTCAAACAGTTCCCTTCAATGGTCCCAACTAGCATCAATCACTCCACTGACAGACCCTGGCAGGCCTCCCGGCCTGCCCACTAAGTATGAATACCACAGGGGCTGTGTCATTCATTTGACTAGAGACACATGGGATCATTAAAAGATACAGAAAGATGGTAAGTCACATAAAATTCAAGTTATTTCGATGATATGTGTCCACAAGAGTACATGACAGACTTTTTACAAACCGAAAGAAATTAATATTACTAGGGGGTAAAACCACAACTCAGAAGAGTGACAGCATACAGACAGTTAAGAAGCCAAAGTATAAAATCCGAAGAGTCTTGTCTGCTGCTCAAGTTTGAACCCAATGTGATCTAGTCCTCCAGCCCCTTTTTTGACCTCTCCTAGCATCCTTCCCCTCATATCTCACATCCCCAGCAGCGGCCACGTGGGCTTGTCCCCCAACAATGGCAAGCAGGTCCCAGCACCCTGGCCTTTACAGTTCCCTCTGCCAGGAATGCCCTTCCCACAGATACAGATGAGAAAGGATCATTTCCTTTAGGTCTCTGCTCCAGAACCAGGACACTACAGAGAAGTCCTCACACCTTCCCATAAAGAATGCCCGGGGATGCCGGGATGGCTCAGTGGGTTAAGTGCTCGCTTTGCAGCCCTGGGGTCTGGGGATTGAGTCCAGGCCCTGGCCCATGTAGACCCATGTGCTGAGATAGGGTGTGGCCCCCAGTTCCTCATGGTGTGCCTTCCATGCGGGAGGCCCCTGCCTGGTTCCTGGTTCCTGTTCTGCGAGGCCACCGTCCCCCTGAGTGGAATGAAACCATACCGAGGGCTGGTGATGTGCAGATGTGGAGACTGCTCTGAGCCCTCCCTCTTCTCTGTGTCTCTGTCAAAAACAATGCAGTGGGTCTTCAAAAATAAAAAAGAATGCTCCCACCACTTCCTCCATGTGCACATATTTGCCCCCACACACAACCTCTCCCCCACAACCACATCCACCCAGGCATCCCCCGCCCCCTCCACATTCTCCATTTTCAGCTTAGCCCACTGCACCAGACGCTGGCTGTAAGATCCCAAAGTTCACAGAGAAGTGTGGCAAGCCAGGGTCCTCCACGACAGGACGGTTCATGCATCAGATCCTCCCCAACTCTGGGACACTACTTACATTGAAGGAAGGACAGACCATGTACAAGAGCTGAGGAGACCCCGTGAGCCAGCACCTGTCCCATCATTTTAGACCCATCAGAGGGAACCATCTTTTAGCCTCACCCACATCAGCACCAACTCAGCCTCCATGCTTCGGCCGGCTGCCAGCCAGCCCTTGTGAATTGGAGAGGCAGAGGTCACGTGGATGGGAAGTCAGAAAAGGTGTCACTGTCCTAACACTGACATTTAATACACGACCTAATCCCTGCTGAGCCTTCTTCACAAACCAACATGGGTTCACTCTTGAAAACAGCACCAAACTCAAATTATGATTGGTTAAGTGTTTTAGAATTCCAAGGGCTCAACAAAAGTAAGGGTGTTTTTAGAAAATTATTTCCCTTTGAGCAACTACTACTAGTATGGAAAGAATAGGATAATACTGGTGAAATACTTGGGGATTTTATCAAGACCTAGGAAACAGGATCTTAGCAAGGGGAGTACAGAAGAAACCTATGGTGTTTTCAAAACATGAAACACATCACATCACTGAGGGGAACATCGCACTGTGGTCACCACAGGACAGGTAGGAATGGTTTGTATAGTCCATGGGTGATTCTGACAGCCAGTTACCCTCTCCTCTACCCCACCTGTCCCATCTGCTCTTGAGATCCATGAGCCTAAGAGGAAAAGATGATGGTTAAAATAGTCGGAGTTCCCAATCAGCCCCTTAACTAACTTGCTGTGTGATTTTCAGAAAATTACCCAACCTCTCTGTCCTTCAGGTACCTAAGAAAAGAGCAGTACACCATCCCAGTCTACCTGACAGGTACTCTTTGCTAATGGTGATGGAAGGTATACTTTTGGTACTGTCTTGCTGGATACTTTACAAGACATTACCTAGACAGTATGTGCTTAGGGCAAAGCTTTCCTAAAGACATATGTATGTTATCAATTCACACTTCATGTGCTACTTGGGGAAAAATATTTCCTTTGCTGGTGCAATGCTGTGGGTACTTTTACCACCTATCCAGCCAATCAGTTTGTGGACATTCCCCTAACCCATGGTTTCTTACTGAAACCACCTGGGAGCTTGCAAAAGTTTCCAACCCTGCGCCGCACCCTTGGAGAGTCTGCCTTGGCTCGGCCACCGAGCTCCCCAGTGACTCTAGTTGGCAGGAGGGCTAGAAACACATCAGGGGATAAGTGCACCTGGGGAGAAAGGCTTGCTCAGTGCCAGGTACTCCCAGCTGTGTGATCTGGGGCAAGCTACTAACTGCCCTCAGCCTCGTTTGAAAAATGAAGATAAAAGCACTTTCACCTCCTTGGGTTGTTGTGCCGATCAAACAGGAATGTACCCCCTTCCCCACTTAGCACAGCCCTCAGCATCCTGTAAGTGTTAAATATTAACTTTCATTGTCACAGTTATGTTTCAAGAAATCATTAGAGACGACAAGAGCCCAGGTCTCTGACCCTGGAAGGAACAAGGAGGGTGCCCTGAGGTCTGGCCTCCCTGAGTTGTTCACAAGCACAGAGCAGCAGGGGACCTCATGCTTACTGGAGAGCAGATGTGGATCCATCAGAACTCCTGGTAGTAGCTCTTCTTCACCACCACCAAGAGGCACATGCCGAGGTTCTCAGGTACCTACTTGGATAGCAGAGTCTCAGTCTCCAGCAAGCAGACAAAACACTAATAAAAATAACTCACTGGACAATGCAATAAATGACCAGGATTTTCCCAAGAGCTTTAACATCTCAAGGAGGTGTCCCATCATTCTCAGAAAGGCTCTTCTGTCACCTTCACTTGATAGGTGCGAAAACTGAGGCACAGAGGGGATGGGGAACAGATCAGCTCTAGGCACAAAGCTAATCACCGCCAGAGAGCAAGCATTCCAGCAGCTGAAGCAACAGCTCCAGCGAATATTACTCAGCAATCAAGGAAGGGGGTTAAATGATTCCTCCTCTACATTTTTTCCCAGCGACGTGGAAAATTTCCAATCAGCACCACCACAGCAGCTCTCCTGGTATAAAATCTGCAAATAGCCATCTTCCCTGCAAACTTCTGGAGTTAATGAATGCAAGAAAATAAGAAATGGGCAAGGGGTAGGCAGAGCGATGCAATCACAAGGGACAGGAGAGGCTCTGGCCAACACTGTCAGAAAGTGTGAGTCTCAGTTTCCTCAATAGTACATTGGAGGTTCATGTCCACACAACCGGCTTAAAAAGTGAACTGCCTCACTGCCATGAAGAATAAGACTGGGGGGAAGCCGGGATGGCTCAGTGGGTTAAGCGCTCACTTTGCAGCGCCAGGGACCGAGGATCGAATCCCGGCCCCCCGGCCCATTCAGAACCATATGCTAAACTGGGGAGTGCCCCCCAGTTCAGTTCTCTCTCTGTCTCTGTATCTCTCTCTCTCTCTCTCTCTGTGTCAAAAATAAATAAATAAATATATATATATTAAAAAAGATTTATAAAAAAAAAAAGAATAAGACTGGATCCTCTCAGCCAAGGGACAGAAGGTCAAAGTGCACGCCCAGCTCTGTCTCCTTCCCTCCCTGCCTTCAGCTGAGAGAAAAATCACAACCTGAATTCTCCAGAGTCCACAGCCTTGGGAAGCCCATGGCTGGCAGCTAGTCTGACGGGGCCATGTGAGCCAAACAGCCAGCTGGACGGGAGCCTGGAGGAGCTGGTGGCAAGCACCCCAGTGGGCCAGCCAGGGCCGGGGCTGGCACGCTGCTGGCCTGGGGTAACACGAGTCTCCATTGTTAGAAGTCACCGCTTGCCACTAAAATTAAAATTCATCTCCCGAGTAATCGCTCCAGAGCAAGCCACTTTAATTTACCCAAGTGGCAAACTGCAATTATTGCTCAAACTGACAACCATTCCTGTATGACAACATTTAATACGCTCTAAAAAAAGTTCCTTAATTGCATGCATAATTTTAAATTACTGTAATTTGTTCAAGATTCTATGAAAACCCTTTTTTTTTTTCCTGAAAGGTAAATGAAACAGAAGGATAATGAAAAGACTTAAAGTTCTATAACCAAGTTATAGAATGTGGGGGAGAGTGTAGATGTGACACTGGAGTTCTATAAAACAAAGTAAAGATGAGTGACTGAAAAAGTGCAAGTGTGTGAAAGAGAAATGTTTATAGTCCCAAGAGGGCCAAGTCCATTACATTATGACATTGTACCTTTTAATTTACTGCCTTACAAACTTGTATTCAAAAGAGTTGATGTTTCACATGTACTTTTCTCCACATTAAAAGAAAAACTTCTGTGCCCATAACCATTAAAAAAGTAAAAAATAGATTTTGCCATTTTTATTCTTATTTCTTTCTTCCTTGCCATCACTGTAGAATTTTATTAATTATGGAGAAGCCAAAAGATATAGTTTCAGCTGAAATGACAGATGAAACAATGTTATTATAGTAACCTCAACCCTAATTTCTATAAAATCTAAGTAAAACAAAAATTCTTAATACAACTTCATTACATGATGTCTAAGCTGTGTGCTCCCCCTTTCTTCTAGATTAACTCCATTTAGAAAGAAAGAGCCTTTGATCAGAAGCAGCTGGATGCTAGTTCTCCTTAAAACTACGAAAAACAACTTCCCTGTCCATCCGCCCCATGCACTTGTATGTGGGGTTCACTCAAACCTACAAGTCTGGAGAGTGTGCAAACATGCAAAGGAGGGGTCCTCCAGTGGTGCTCTGCTCCCAGGCATCTGGCCCAGGGGCACGCCAGAGTGAAAAACAGTGAGTGCCCACCCATCAAGTCTGGAACCCTAACAGGGGTCTGAGTCCTGCACGAGGAGATACTGTTATTTTTGCAAAGACCCTGTCAGGTCCACGTGGAGGCGGTGGTCTTTCTCTGACCAATATTGCAGCCTTGAACTTGGCAGCAAAGCTGTGGGTGAGCTGCCCCATGGTCAGAGCCCTGCTAATAAACTCTTCTGACACCCAGGCTCCTCAGTCAGCATCGTTATTCTCTCATGATGTGGGGAGGTAATGGACAGCATGGTGGCAGCAATTACCAATACTGTATTGTATATTTGAAAGTTGTAAGAGTAGATCTTAGAAGTTCTCATCACACACGCACTACAAAATTATGACTGTGTAGTGATGGATGTTAACTAAACTTACTGTGGTAATCACTTGCAATATAGACAACTACTGAATCATGAGGCTGTACATCTGAAATATGTCAATTTATCTGACTTTAACAAAAAGAGAGAAATAAAACACACACACACACCAGGAAGGAAGGAAGGAAAGGGAGAAGAGGGGCAGACCCGGAAAGCACTTAGCAAACACAAACCCTGAGATCCACGTCCAAGGTGGGAGACCCGGGGCGGGGAATGAGGAGAGCGGAGAGCAGGGGAGGAAAGGAGAAGACTCCCGGGAGGGTCCCCCACGGCCTCCTCTCTGAGGCATGTGGCCCCCTTCCCAGATGAGTTTAATGAACTAAAGTAAGACGTGGAAGACATGCCCAGAAACTTCCTGAGCTTAGTCCTTTACTGCATGAGCACATCAGTCCACCCTCAGGCTACTAAGGGGGAACAGGTGTGATTGGTTTTCATGGAGGTGACAGCCAGGGAGGCCCCAACTCCCTGGGAATCTGCTGCCAAGTTCTTGCGGCAGCCCTGGGGCCTGCGGCTAAAAGACCTGGAGTCTAGCAGGTATGTCAAGTGGGTGAGGAATCTAAAATGGGAAAACATTTATGATCTCATTTTACTTTGCATTGGAAAAGATGGTTGCAGGCTGCTTTCCTGTAAACCAGGAATTCCCACACACGTTGAGGGTATTAACCCTCCTTTGTTGCCTTAACCAGTTACTAGGCCTCTGTGCTTTAGTCTTGGATTGCATTAATGAGGAAGAAAAATCTACTCTACCAGGCTCAGCAAGATATTGTGATATCACAGCTACTGACCAAGACTGAGGAAGCGCTTGGCTCAGCAGCAGGCCAGCCTTGATATACTTTCCACGGTCATATACATGTCCATGAGACCTTTACTAACACTTTTCCTCTGTGGACCCACTGCTTTGTGTCACTCATCAATACTTAACTTCCTATGAACCATACAAGAGATAGTCCAGATTAGAAACCTAGGACACTTTAAAAATCAATTTTCTCTGGAAATCCCCTCTGACCTTCGCTTGCCTTTGTGAATTGCTTCCTTGTCACCTCCGCTCTGAAACAGTCTCCACGTACTCCCACTGCAGCCCCCGACCACCCACATCTTCCTGCCTGAGTGAAAGCTAAGCTTCCAGAAGAGAAATGGTAACAGAGCATTCAAGTCTGCGTGATTTACATCAGGGAAAAAGCATCCTTAGAAGCTCCTCCATTCCTCCGGCCACCACCCCATGCAGGGGGAGGGCAGGGGACTGTTGGAGGAAGAGCAGCAGGTGACAAGGCTAGGGGCTCTGGGTCTCCTCGCAGAGGGATTGCTCACCTTCACATTGGGAGTGTAGAGATTCCTGAGAGAGGCAAGGGCCGCAGACAGCCCCTCGGTGCTGTACCCTATCCACAGGGCTTGGAGATGGCTTGAAGAGATTCCCGTCTTCTTACTGAGTCCCTGGAAGCAAGTGGAGACAAATCAGCCTCAACATGTCCTTTCCCACCTGCAGTGCTGGTCCGAAAGCAGGTATGGCCCAGAGAACGCAGATGCAAGCTCCCACCGAAAGCTGTGCCATGTACAAAGGATACTGGGACCTGGGGGCCTTCCCTACCTAAAGCCCAGGGTCAGGGCACTGGCCAGCCTACGCTACATGAACTGTATGCCTGGGGCAAGGGATGAGGAGAAAGTTTCTTCCTTTTACAGAAGCTCTCCAGTCTATCAAAGGAAGAATAAATAGAGTGTCACCATTCTGTAACCCCCGCTGAATGAACAAGTCCAGGCAGCGACCAAGAGGCGCAAGCACAAATGCTGTGCCTCCTGATATTCGAGTTATGACTAAGAAAATAATAAAAATACCTGGGGGGAAAGAAATCAAACCTGAATCTGAGTAAGCTTCTACATACAACTACCAAATGATAGGAAACCCAGAGGGAAGAGGAACATGTTAAACCAGATCAGGAAAAATCAGAACACAATCAGAATATCCAGGTACTACAAAACCAGAAGTCAAGTAACTCACATTCTTAAAGATTTATTTATTTATTTTATTGTTTTCGACAGAGAGAGAGAGAGATACAGAGACAGAGACAGAGAGAAGGGGGAGGGCCCAGAACAGTCTCCATAGTTGTACATCATTGGTTTTTCCACATAGTTTCATTCCACAGGTGGGTGCGGGGCTGCACAGGGCAGGAACTGGGCCAGGGTCTCACCCCGGAACTCACATTCTTTAATAAAGGGAAGGTGAATGAAAAGGAAACTAGGTGAAAAGAAACTTAAAAAAGAAAAATAAAGCTTGACCATACCATTTAGATAACTTGAGTGATGATAAGTCAGGACAGTAGTTATTTGTGGGGAGAGAAGATTTTGTTTGGAATGGAGTGTGTGGAGGCTGATAAAGCTGTTGAAAATCCCCGGAATAAAAAACTCAGAAACTAGACAACCACCACAAAACCCTTCCTCACAGTGATGTGTGTCTCACCTTGAAAATGTGCGCCTTCAGGATGTGGTGGCCGAGCTCCATGGTCTGCTGGCGGTTCAGTTTGCCTTCTTGTCGAGAGAACATGAATGCCAGGAGTGCGTGCCCATTCCTAGGACAAAAAACACAACGGTTCATAACAATAGACCATCAGCCCTCAGAGCACATCGCCACCCAGTCCCAGAATTATTATCCTAGAACTTCAGCCTCACCATGCAAAAGGGTGGAAAGCTGCCTCTTTACAAGAGATGGTCAATGCTGCTCATTCTTCAATTCATTTTAAGGACTTTCTCTGGATTCCCCCATCTCTTGGCGTGACCCAGAGAGAAGCCCTGGGACAGGGTAGGTCTTTATTTTTTGAACCACCCATTGTCTGCCCCTCATCTATCACTCTTTCATCACCTTATTTGTTATTCACGGTCATCACCAAAAGGTAAACTCCATGAGACCAATGTTCTTGTCTAAGTCACAGGTACAGTTATGGACAGGGAGGGAGGGAGGGAGGGAGGGAGGGAGGGATGTGGCATTCAGGCCTCATTTCAGGATAATTGCCTTTCAGGGTAGACCTGGGCCAAAGGGCAAGGCCTTACAATGGAAAGAAAAATACAGGCACACATAGCAACGGCTCATGATCAGAAACACCAAGAATTCTAGGCTTGGATACAACACAGATCCTTGTGGGAAAAGAAAGCTAAGATATACGAGGGGGCTTACTATGTCTAGGTACATTGTGGACACTCAACTGACACCATCATTGAATCTGCACTAACCCTTTCATGGAGGAGCCATCCTACCTATTTTCCCCTTTATGCCTGTAGGACTCATTCTGTCTCCTATGGACTTCATGCCTTTGCTTGAGACAATTTCTTAGAAAAAGATGCTAAGGATTGCTTATTCCAACAGCAGTGACTTATATTGTAGTCGCACAGAGTGAATTATTTTCATTTCCATCAACCTGACAACTGTGAAGTGCTGAATTTGGAGGGGAAAGCAGGTATTTGAGGAGGAAAAGATAAACAGAAAAAAAAACAACATTCTCCTAAATGTGTTTTCTGTTAGCTGCTAATCTAGAGGATTAAAAGTATGCAGCATTTCAACAGTGTTTATCCAGGCACATGTCTATTTCTCAAATAATTTATAAACCATAGTAGAGATGAGGAAATACAGGCAGGTAGAGACCACAAGATTGCTTTTCACATTAGGGGAAAGCATGCCTTTTAAGGCCACATTGCCACTGAGTGTCAAGTCCAATGTCTTATAAGGGTCTGGAGCTCTCCCTTGAGCACAAACCCAGTGCTCCATGCACATGTTCCCCTTCCCAAACCTCAGGCTTGGTTTTTCCTCTCAGATGAGAGCCTCCCATGTTCCCACCGCTCCTGTTCCAACATTCCCGTGGAAACCATACTCTGCCACCTTCCAGTGCCCCACACCTACACAGGATCCCCAGTCCTTATCCATGGGCTGGTCACTCAAGTCAGGGCCACTCTCTCAACCACGGGCTAAGCCATCCTCAGTTTCCCAGTCTGCTGAGCTTTGTATGCACACCAACTATGCCCACAACAAAAACATGCCCAGCTAAGAACCATGGCTGGCCCACATGCTGTGATGACCATGCACCCTTCGGTAGCAGGGTCAAAGGCTTCCAGTATTCTCAGCTAAGCAGATGGCTTCCCACCTCTCTGAGGAGACAAATCGCCATGCAATTACTGCATACCTGTGTTCCTTTATATGCAATTAACCTATTCTTCCCTCCCTCCCCAGGATCTTGGCCCCCTTCGAAGTCTACCAGCATTCTTGAGTCTATTCACTTTCCAAAGCTTATACATATCAGGATGTACTATGTGCCGCATACAGAAATTTAACTGAATTATTTTTTTCATTTACCTGTACAACCCTGTGAACCACTAAGTATCAGGATTCCCAGTTTGTTTACATGAGGAAACAGAGGCCTGGACAGGTTAAGTGATTTGTCCAGGCTGGCTGGTAAGTGACTGATCAGAGATTTGAACTGAGCAGTCTACCCAATATGAGAGCCCATACTTTTATTAGCAAAACCTGAGTATTCATTCATTAACAACCCCCATTATAACCAGCACTGTGCTCGATCCTGCAGATTCCATGGGCAACCATGGAAGGTGCATCCCTTGAGGAGCTCTCAGCAACTGGAGGAGATGCATGTCAACCAGGTGAAACTCAGCTAGAAGGGTATGAACAGATTCAGTGACAACACAGAGGAGGCAAACTGCCCCCTCCCTTAACCCTCCCTTCTTCCCTTGCCATTTCCTATTTCTCCTTTACAGAGTGTTTTCCCACGCTGTCTTGTTACCAGGTCCTAATCTCCTGTGTGTTAAAAGAAAGCCCTCCCTCACACTCAAACAACCCTAAATCTCTCTACCCTTTCACTACCCATCCAGGATGTTGGCTCTTTCCTCTTTCACTCCTCACAACCCAAAGGAAGTCACCTCCTAAGGACCCAGGTCCTTCCTCCTGAACTGAAGAGCCAATGGCTTCCTCTTAATATCCATCTTCCTTCACTGCTCAGCAGCACTTACACCACTAACCTCATTCCCTGAAACCCTTTTTCCATGTCCCCGCACTCCAACATTCTCTTTCCTCTAACTACACTTCCTCAACAACACCCAACACCAACTCTCCACCAATCATACAAAATCCTTAATTCCAACTTCTCCTTCAAACTTCAGACTGCACCTGCTATTGGAACCTGTCTACATGGGAGTTCTATCAACCCTCCAAGCCCAAACTGCTGAAAACAGAAGCTAGCTCCGGCTCTGCAAAACCCACCCTACACCTTCGGCCTTTCTTACCCTAAGAGCAAGGCCACTGCTAGTTTCTAAAGCTTAACATCTTGACATGGCACCTTCTTCTCAATTCTGCCCACAAAGCTCAACCATGCCCAAGACAGCCTGTCTCCACCCCTCTGCATCCTAAAGCCAGGTTCAACAAGTCCCCACACCTGTCTGTCACAGTGGTTCCCATACTCCATACCTGCCATGCTTCTGTCACCACAGATGACTTGAACTCCAGAAACTCCAAAGGCTGTGCTCTGAGGTCTGTCATTCTGTTAGCATTTTCTGCTACTCTGTCGCATGACAAAAGCTCCAGCCAAACTAGATTTGTTGTCAGAACACAGCCTCATTCTGATGCTATGCCTCACACAGCTCCTTCTGTCTACAATAGCCAAGGTCCATCCATTGAAATCCCATCAACTCATTGCTCAAGTCAATGACACGTGGAAAGCAAAGTAGATGAAAGACTTCTAGATCGAGTCCTTGTGCAACCCTAATGAACTGATAGATCCAGCAAATCCTCATCAGTGGCTCTGAGACAGCAAGGCCTCCTGATGGAAGGACTCACTACTTCCTATTAAGCATTTTTGCAAAAAAAAATTTGTTAATACAATAAAATCTGATAAAGCCTCTAGATTTAACTACCAATTTATAGAAAATAGAGGTGATAAGCACATTAAAAGCCACCGTGAGAACACAATCAGCAACATGCTGATTATGGGAAACTAATAGGACAAACTACCCACTTGCTCTTTTTTAAAGAAATAAAACAAAATCAGGATGAAGAAGGAATCTACAGATTAGAAGAGACATGATAAATTGCATTTCATGGACCTTATCTGGACCCTAATTCAAACAAATAAAAAAAATATGAAGTAGAAAAATATGAGCATAGATAAATAAGTGATGATACTGATGAATTAGTATTAATATTTTAGGTGTTGCCAGACATGTTATAAGACTCAGGAACAGTTCTGACTCGGAGAGTAGAAGCTATTAAAGACAGCAAAGATGCAGGACACAGCCAGGGCCGGGCAGGAGTGGAAGACGTGAGCATACTCTAATATAAAAGCACTCACAGCTTCAAACTTCCAGACCACTCACCCTGCTAGCACCAGACGACACAACAGGCAGGCTTACAGCCTCCCACCTCCTGGGCAGTGAGAACTGCATTCAGGCCCAACCAACTGTAAATCCTCAGTGGTACTTTTAACCCCCTGGATGTAGCTGCCCTACTACCATCTCATAAATGGGGCATCAGAGACCTGAACCTGAATTCTCCCCACCCCAAATCCCAGCCTGTTACACTGAGCTGAACCACAAAAACAAAACAAGGCAGTCAATGTGACCACTGTGGTCCCTTCTGGGTCCGCAGACATATCTGATCCTCGGGACAAGACGTATCATGCTCAAGAGATTGTGGAGGAGTGTTGGTGGGTCCAAAAAGGTATAGACACCCCCTGATTAGACTGATCAGACGTACTGTTTGAAACGGGACTGAAAACAATGGTATTGTCCCGTTTCAAATGGTATGTATGGTCAGCCTACTGACGCCTTGAATTTAGCCCAGTCAGACTAGGCTGACCGTAAGTAAAATCTGAAATGGGACAGCACTGTTGTTTTATGTCCTATTTAAAATGGGACATCTGGTCAGCCTGATCTGAGAACAGCCTCTAAAGAAGTCACCGTTTCCTGGAGCTTGTATCACATTTCCCCGCCTCGTGTGACACCTGTGACAGGGGACAGGGTCTAGAAAAGAATAGATGGCAAAGAAACATCAGGAACTATCTAGCTTCTCTTTCATCCAAAGGTACTGTGGAGTCCTAAAATTCCAGCTTTTGTTTAGTAGCAGATAGAATTTTTTCCTTGCCCCCCTGAATTATTCATTCTGTGTTGCCCTTCCATTAAAAAAACAAAACGTGAATCGTGTTTGAAATTCCTTCCCTGACTGCACATTAGACACCCTGCAAAGAGCTGACAGAAAGCAGCCTGCCATACCTGGGCTCACATAGGAAGGCCGTGTTTTCACCATCTGCTCTCCAAACAAGCCATTCCCTGAAGGACGGGTGGCAGAACATGCGGGTTTTGTCTCGCCTCTTAATGAGGAAGCAAGAGAGGGCGTCCATCCTCTGCTGAAAGTCTTCCCAGCCCTGTTCGCCCTGGATGTGGCCAGCATTAATAGCCTGGAAGATCTGCTCGTCCGTCATGGGGTGAAGGGATGCGAGGGCCACATTCAAAATCGGAAGTGCCCTCTCAAAGGCAGACTGGGTCATGAACTTCATGTTGCACTGCAGCAGATAGAGCTCGGACAGGGACACAGGTACCACCTTATAGCTGGCGCTTTTGATGACCAAGTGTCCCCTCTGGAAGAGGTCCAAGGTGAGTTTGAGGTACAGGTAGGAGCCAAGGCTCCGCAGCACCAGGTGGCTGCTCACTTTCCCGATGAGGGCAGCATCAGCCTTGCCATTCAGGGAGATGTTGCTGAGGATGTCCTGGCTGCTGTGGACCCGGTGCTGGACATAGGAGTGCAGGTCACTGTGAATGTCCTTGTTGTCGGGGAAGTCGTCTAAGGAAAGCTTGATGAATGGCAGAGCGCTTACGATTTCCTGCAAGAAAAACAAAACCCAGTGTCACTCCACAGAGATTTCTTTTCCTTCTTTATATCAGCTGCATTTCAAATCAGATTCACTCATTTTCTTTCAAGGGGAATTTTTGTGGATTACAGGGACTCATTGTTTTATAGGAAAATCTGTAATAGGATAAGATGAAGATAAAAAGCTTATGTGAAAGAAATCCTGGTGCAAGACTCAAAGAGGCTTTCCTGAGGCCCTGATCCAAGGACTCAGAGCCAAGAGAGGTGCCAGAGCCCCAGCAGACAATGCAACCTGGCCAGACCAGCAAGGGGGCAGTGAGACCCTGCAGTGACCTGATACCCATAATCCTTACGTTGTGCAACTGGTTATATAACAAGGACAAACACAGCCAACACTGTACCTCTAAGAACACGGCCAGATGTTGAGATAAGAGGCATCTCTCTCAGTGCATCAGATACTGGGGCTGGTAACTGAACCGGGAAACCTGAAACTGGCCCCAGGCTGCGTCCAGGGACAGCCAGCTGTCACAAAACTGGTAGCTCCAGGATAGCCTGCTATCATTTAAGTTGCTGCTTTTCAGTAAACTTTTAAATTGAAGGACAATATACATCCAGATGGGCCTGAGTCGTAACTGCACGGCATCATTAATTTTCACAAAGTCAAATACACTTGTGTACGTAGCCGCCAGCTAGAGCATCACCAGCTTGTGGAGCCCTCTGTCCCTTCCTGTCCCAAAGACAAGCACCATCTTGACACCAAACAGCAGAGATGAGTTTTGTGTTTTTCTTTAAACTTCCCACTATCATTTCTAAAGTATTTACGTATGTGTCCTCATTTAATGCAACAATTGTAGGAGGCAGGCTGAGTACCATTTACTCTCATTTTACACGAATGCTAACTGAACCTCTGAAAACTTACTCAGCCAGTACTGATCCTGTGCTCTAGCAACTGCCAGATTTGGTTTAATGTGTGAAAAAAAAGACAGAAAGGGGATGAATCAAATACCCATAAAAACGAACATTACGTTTGACTGAGGTTGAGTGCTATTTTTTTAATGGGAAAAGAACAAACACAACTGTTATTTTTAAATAAATATCATCATAAAGGGCAAAAATAAAAGTCTTATGTCTGTAGTGCAAATAGACAGGGGTAAGAAAGGAATCAATTAAGATACAATTTTTTAGGTTTAAATGAGGAAAACAATGAGGAAATGAACTTTAAACAACATTCTTCATCTTGCTGGGAGTGTTACCCTCATGTTTAATTTTTATGGAAAAAAAAAATAGGCCTTCCTTCAGCATAGTCCTTAAAAATCTCTCTCCTTCATCCCTCCCTTTTCCCTTCATTAAAATAATAATAATAATAATATCCCACTGCAAACTCATACAAATAACTATGAGCAGGAGTAACTTTAAATTTTAGTAAAGACCTGTTAGCCAGACGCCTCAAACAGCTGCCCCAAACTGAATGATGTAACCCGGGACTAGACACTTCCATCTTAGAAGCAAAAATACAGTTCCATGCTAACAGGAAACTTACCTGAGATTCTGATAAATATGCCTGGGGGTGGAGGTATGGGAGGTAAAAAGGTCAGTGTCAGCCCATTTGGGGCTCCGTGCACTAATATTTTGAAGTCCAAATATAGTTCTCAAGTCATCAGCTAAATGGCTTACAACCATTTAAATTGTTGTATTAATCAATGTAAAATTTAAGTCTAGGGATGTGGAAAGAGATTTGAAAATTCTTTTTTACCTGAAAATTTGCTCTTACAGTCACAATCAACTTCAACCAGGCAGGAAACTTGGAGATAATTTTGGTAATAAATGAAGAAAGTGTATCTCCATAATCAGGTTTATGAAACTCAGCTTCATTTAAGCCATCTATCAAAATAATGTATTCTTCTTCAGGAATTTTCTGTTCTAAAGGATAAAATATTTTTTTTAATTAAGAAATGATACACGGCTATAAGATGGCACCACCCAGTGTATTTTAATGCACAATTTAAAGTGATAGAAGAAACTAAAAAGGTTTACAAATGGCAGAAGAAATGGTTTATACAGAAGCATGTTTTCTATTAAATTTATCACAAAAACTGGAGCACTGTCCTCTCCCCTCCACCCAAAAAAAAAAAAATCAAAAAAACCAAAACCAAAAAACCCAACTCTCACACAACAGGTTTCAGAAACACATTCTAGTACATACCAGGGCTATCTGGAAAGTATCCAGTCATGTAATATGAAAAACAGAGGTATTTATGGCTGGATTTTTTCTGGAGAGCCCTCATACACTTGCAGAATCTCTTTCATCTATATGAATACAATTAGCTCTTCATAAACTCCTGTCACTGGGGAGTACAGCAGATAACATACCGAGAGGAGATGTGGAAAAGACTCCCCACCTCCACCAATGGAACATGCTCAAGGGATTTCTGGGAAGGAAAATAGACCCCTAAAGGACAAAGCATCTAGCCCAAGGCACAGAGCCAGCTGATGGTGACGGCTCTGCTTTAGACTGCTAGCGCAGGGCTCACTCCCACTAGGTTAAGTCTAGCTTTCTATATTAGCACCAAATTTATGCCCAGGAAAATGGGGGGAAATGATGACATACCTGTTTCATTTCTCCCTTTCTAGCACCTTTTGGCAGAAGTGCTATGAAGGCAGGTAAACTAGCTCAAAAAGTGAGGAGCAAGGAGGAAGAAGGATGATAAACAAAAGGGCCCATATAGTACTCATGCCACATACCCTGTAAAGCAGGGGGTTCCAAATTTTTGGCTTCCCTGGGCCACATTGGGAAAATTGTCTTAGGCCACACATAAAAATACACTAACATGAAAGACAGCTGATGAGCTAAGAAAAAGATCACAAAAAATATCTCATGTTTTGAGAATTTGTTCTGGCTGCATTCAAAGCCATCCAGGTTAGACATGCCTGTTAGAGGATTCAAAGGCAACAAAATCAAATGGGCACTTCTAGAAATAGCTTTAGATTCAACTCAACTGAGCAGAGCATGCCCCCCCCCCCACACACACACAAAAAAGAAGATACTGGCAAGTTTTTCAAACAATCCACTTACTCCCCAGTCATGCAGGAGTACAAAATATACAGGCAACCATTTCTGGGGTGTTCAGTCATCTAAACATCCCACAGTTACAAATTAGCTACTTTGGAAATGTTCAGCTATGAAGTTAATTCTCATTAGAGATGCACTTCATCTACAGTTACACTATTTGTGGTGGTGGTGGTGTGTGTGGGGGGGGCGGTCCTTAGAGAGATGGTTCTGAGGAAGGGAAGCAAGAGGTGCACTGATGCACCTGCATCCTCTCCCTGCACCCACCTCACTCCCACTCCAGGGCCAAGCTGACCCACTTCTAAGGACCACCCTGCTGGGGACTCTGAGATCCTAAGGAGAGAGGGGGCTTTGGGTGGCTGCTGGGAGATACCGTTTCTCAGAGTTGTGAGTGGTTCCAGCACTCCCCTCTTGAAGGCGGCCACCGGGTCTTGCACACAGGATCGCAGGCTCAGCATGCTCTGTAGCTGTGGCTCCCTTATCAGCAGGTCTCTGTAGGCGGCCAGCTGATGGGACCGGCAGAGCAGGGCCGCGATGCTGTGCACGAACTCAGGCACCAGGCACGTGTACGTGTTATCAGCCTGGCAGTAGTGGTAGGCCACAACCTATGGGGGAAGCAGACCATCAGCATCAGCATCACCTCATTCTCTTTCACATGGCTCCTCCATGCTCTCCAACAGGGATGCGATCCTCCCGTCCACTGAGATAGCAAAGTATGTTACTTCTACTCCCCAACGACGGATTCAGTCATCCCTTCACTCATCCCCATGGTTTGCCAAGGCCTAGGCACTCTCTAAGTACAGCCACAAATCTGTCTTGGGTAGAGCTAAGGCCAGCACAAGTTGCTCTGTACTGAATATAAATTGATAAAAGTCATCCATAAAACCCAAAGTCACCCTGGCGTGAAGCAATTCTGAGCAATCCCAATGTTCTCGACATCCAGAAGTGCCATGTTCACTGTGTTACTGTTTTCGAAAGCAGCAGCATCTCCTTGGGCAACTCCTTTGCTGCTCCCAAAAAGCAGATAATAAAGTCAAAGGCTAAGCAAAAAAGTCACAGCTGTTCCTTCACCTTGGCAGGAGGGCTGGGTAGGGCAGCCTGACTCCAGCCCTCCGCCCCCTCTCCATACCCACACCTCAAGTGACACCATGGAGAAGTTCAACAGGGACATCAATTGAAGAATCAAAGTCATATATTATCCAAGTTCTCCCTCTCCTGTGAAAGAACAGAGGAGAAGAGAGGTTTGTCCCTCAGCCCTGGGAGATGATGAGTGTTGTCTGTTGGCACAGACATGAAATGGCATCAAGTTATTCATTAGAGACCGCAACGGAAGTGCCAGATGTGGAACCATCTTGGGAGAGGCACGCTGCCAACAAATGAAAGGCCCGATACTTTCCCAAATAAGGATGCACTCAGGAGTACAAGTATGAGGTAAGAAAGGTGACGAAGGTCAAAAGCATTTCTTTCTGTCAAGCGCTTTAGTTTTTCAGGAGAGTCCAAGTCCTCACCAACCCACTCAGCTTTCTACCCCTGCAGAAGTAGGAGGACCAGCAGCACTCAGCTTAAATGCCTCACCAGGCTGACTGAGATAATCAATGCAAGATCTGCAAAGCAAGCAGCAAGAGTAGATGCGGCCAATGTGGATCCCCCCATGTGACTTCCATTTCAGAGTAAACTTACTGGTCAACACTCAGAGAAGAGTAGCCTGCTCTTCCTCTCTCACCTGGACAGAGATGAGCAGGAACACATGAGGACCTGTGAGTTTGCATGAACCATGAATAAGAAGGCCTGCGCTGCAGGCCATATTGCACACAAATCTAACCCAACGGTTTGTCATGAAGTCAACTCAAAGCCAAACAGCTTTCATTATTTTTCAATAAAGTGAATTGTACAGGATATAAGAATAAGTATAGTCTTAGAATGCTTTTGTTCCAGTTGTGTGAATGATCACATGTGTGTGAATACCAGGTCTCTAGTGTAACATATAATTCTTATTACAGGTCAGAAAAGGCTATGAAAACTGTACTACATCCCTCATCCCAGATCACTGTTCATGCCACGGAAGCAGAAGTGAGGAGCAGCAATCTGGGGTAGTCCTCCTGTACCCACCTCACCCCTAGAGTGGGGGAGGGGGGTTCCTCACTTCTTCACTAGATGCCCCTCCTCACCTCTGGAGGATCTCTAGCTCTACCAACTCACACCACTGTTGCTGGGGAGACCCAAGTGATTTACCAGGAGTGAGACACTACAGATTTAATGCAGGAGGGCAGCTTACAAACTTGTGATAGATGTTGAGCAGATGAAAAATTTCAGAAAGACCTCGATGACCATGACTTTAGGAAAGTCAGCCAAGTCTCCTTTACAACATCATTAGAAACCTCAGACAGAAAGGCACAAGGAGCCAAGGGCCCCAGGCAATGGAGAGCAGATGGAGGCGGCCTAGGTCACCTTCAAGGTTCCCAATCTCTGGCTTTCATACCAAATGTAAGGATGGATTTGTGGGCAGGACAAAGATGCTTCCTGCTGCTTGAGGAATTCTTTCATGCCATGGTTTAAGATGAATAAAAGTCCACTGCCAGTGTCTTAAGATATTTATTTTCATTAATACCTTTTATTTGCAGTACTCTATCACAATTTTATCAAAAGTTATACTTTTGAATTAATCAATTATTGTCTCTAAGATCTATTTTATAATTCATTTTTCAAAAACCAAACTAGCAAATCAAATCAGTCAAAATCAGTCTCTCTCTCTCTCTCTCTCTCTCTCTCTTTCTATCCCTATCCATCTCTTGTAGACCAAAAACAGATTACCTTAGAAGCAAGATATTTCACTGCATCCTCTTTTGGCCTCTGGTTTTCAGGAGTATCAGACCCAGACCCAGGGAGTGCTTTAGCCACATTGGTAGCACTGGTAGAAGGACTTGGTGAGAGCAATGGAGTAAAAGGAAGATCCGGGGAGGAATCTGAAGCTGCAGAGAAAAGAGACCAATCCTATTATTGCCAGCATCACAATAGGGCAGGGGTGGGCAAACTGCGGCCTGCTACAGGATTTTTTGTGGCCTGCCAGGGCATCAGATTTTTATGATACAATTTATATCTTTTCTGAAATGCAAAGTTAACTAATAAATGCAATCATTTTAAAAGGTGTGGCCCTCTGCTAACCTTTGTTTCCACGAAGCGGCCCCCGAGCCAAAACAATTGCCCACCCCTGCAATAGGGGAATGATAGGATATGGGTATTTCTTGATTAGACACAGAGAGCACTTGAATACCGTATGTAATGAGTGAACATGGCACCAAACGCAAAGGTCCAAATGAGAACACCAATGCCCTCTCAGCCTTGTTTCCCATCCACCCAGTCGTCCTTCCTGGAGCACTGCTGTTTCTCATTTCCTTTATTAAATTCTTTTTGGTTTAAAAAGAAAAGAAAAAAAAACACAACAATCTTGTCTGGTTTAAAGAGGAAAAAAAAAACAAACCGATTTGCATAGCTCACTTGCTCCTGGTTAACTGTACTAGGGATACTTAATGTGTTTATCACACATAAAATAAGCCATGAATAGTAAAATCTTCATCCCATTCTTAAATCACTTAGTAATCTTTTAGTCAATCCAGTTAAGAATAGAAAGGCCGAGGAGAACGGTACAAAAGCATTCTAAACAGTTTCTTTCTGGCTTGTTCTGCCAGGAGCCTACTCTCCTTGGTTTGAGGACCAAAAATTCCCCAGGACACTTGATTGGGCCTCAATGCCCCATCTCTGCCCATAAAGAGAAAGACACGCCGTCCAGTTGGGAAGACACCGAGAAGGCTGGCCTCACCCCAGGTTATAGCTGCACAAGGCATGATGATAGATGGATGCACCCGAATAGTTCTCTAATCTATGATTGCAAACCTGATACAACAGCTGGAACAACTAGAGGAAAACTGGGAATGTATGTCTGTGCAAACAGCCATTTCCTCCATCTATCTTATAGTAATATAATAAACTAGAAAAACAGTGAAACATGGACATACCTTTAGGTGATGAACCGGGACTGTTGGAAGCAATCTGCCTCATGCGGCTTCCGTGGCAGCTAAGTGCCACCAGCTTAGAGATGATTGCCGTCTTCCCAAAGCCCACATTTCCAACAACCACCGCACCCCTGTTTTCTGCCAGCTCAGTGTTCCTCAAGTTTTCTTCTATCTGGTGAAAGAGCCAATCTCTTCCCACAAACACAGAGTCCGTTGTTATGCTCGGTACTTCAAACAACAGGGGTTTCAACAAAATGTCTTGTGGTTTGTAGGGAGCAAACCGTGCTTGGAGGCGGGGGTGGGGGTGGGGGAGAAGAATTATTTTAGAAGAATGTCTTAAGTTTACACACTACAAAAACTCAATTTATCATCACATGTATGTTACACTGAGTATATAGCCTTTCGTTTTATCCCACAAGAGATCTATATTTCCAATCTGATCCAATTAATCCTTCTGTAATACCTCATTTATCATGGTCCTAGAAAGTGTCCTATTAAATTGACTTTCTAGTCCTTTCATGCCTCTAAATTATTCTCATGACTCAAGGCAGACACACAGAGGATTAGAGAAAGTGATGCAAAGGGCCAATCCATATCTCATCAGTTTATCTGAAACTGTATTTGAGACACATTTCTTCCACTACTGCATTGGTAAAATGGAAATGTGCTTTCCCTAGAGAGAAGGCCCCAGCACTCATTTGGCTGTCATGGCACTTTGCCCCTTATGGTAAAACTGTTGACCACACTACTGTGCATTTCAGGTAGATGTGGCCAGTATAGTCCAAGGAACTGAAACAAAGTTGATTCTTTGTTGATGACAAAAAAAATAATAATAATAATAAATTTTGGGAGCATTAAACTACTATTCACTTCAAAGTAACATATTGCAGGAATATCTTTCAACTCCTGAAGCAAGTTAATCACATATTTTAAGAAGCCCCTAATCATTAAGGATGGCCTACAGGCACATCTTACAGATCAACTTTTAGCGCATGCACACACAAACACGCACACACACACTTCACATCATATTTTAAAAATTATTTAAATGCTAGTTATCACAGACTTTTCCATGTTTAGTGAATGAGCTCATCATACCCATGATCACAGCAGATGCAGGGATAAATACCTTTAACTTCCTGTGCCCTACCTCCAGCCGTGTTGTGCCATGGTAATCTAATAGACGTTCGGAGAGGAGCATTTCTCTGCCCATCTAAATAACTCAGATCTTCTAATTTGGTTGAGCTTGTTGCTGTAATGTTAAACTGAAGGTTAGCCTCCTCAAAGTTGAGTTTAATAACATACTCAAACTACTATAAATTATAAATTACTAAGCAATTCCAATCAGGCTGTCAACAAAATTTACTTCAAGGTGAGAGTTTTGTTTTTGTTCGCTCACCCCAGGTTATTTTTCTGGCAATGTTGTTAATTAAAAAGTGGCAAAAAGCCAAGTGTTCCTCATTCTTAAACCAAAGTCATGTTGATGTTGTTGGAAATTTTTCTATTATTCCTGAAGAGAGCCAGACTTCAACATACATTTTTATGAAGAAATCTGACAATCAAGTGTCAGTAAAGCCTCAGTACTTACTGCAAACATGCAGCATGGTAGTAGACTTCTCTGCAGCTCCAAAGAGCCTTCCACTGCTGCTAAAATCCCCACCTTGTTAAATAGGTGAGCAGGTTCTGCATGCACGATTCCACAGTGCTCAGACCCTGAGAGTCAGCTCTTGGCAGTAAAAGGAGCCATGTGGACTTTATTGGAAATAAACATAGTACTACACTTCATATTTATTTATTTACATATATAACAGGTTACATAATATTATATATGTATTACTGTTAAAAATTCTAAAAATAATCACATTTAACAATAATCAAATTAGTAAGATTCATAGCACAAGGTACCTTTTTAAAAAGCATTAAGGGTCTATTCAAACATGCATACAAGTTGGATTATAAAAATAACCAATGCAAAATAATTTTACTAATTCTCAGCAAATCTTAGAAGCAAATATACAGTACATATTTGTGCTAAATTAAAAAGAAAAATCTCCTCCTATTTACATATAGGGTAAACCAAAATTAGGTAGACAGTATATGAAATAAATCTTATTTACTGTCCACTTACTTTTGGTTCACCCAGTATAGCCTAGGTCACAATAAGACAAATCTAAATAAATTTAATCTCATTTGGTTTGTGGGTTAATGTCCCAAAATAAATACTGTTGCTTAGACATATGATGCTCTTCCAGAATAATAAGACACAGACGTCATCTCTGGGCAAATAAGAATGAAGAGGAAGTCGCATTCCAAGAGCTAAGCCTTCTAAGGACTGGAGAAATCACCAGCGGGACCACGTTCTGAGGGACAGAAGTCAAACTGGGCCATCTGTCTGCTGAGAACGTTCAGGCTCTGATGCAACATCCAGCTGCCGACCTGCACTGTTGGCCCGGGGCCTCAGTTCTTTCTCTCCTCACTGGTCAGCACCACTCTTCTCCTTCATTCAATAAGCACCTGGGTGGCTCCATAGCCTGGCTCTGTGATGGTGGGTCCCCTCCTGCTGTGTCTTCTAGGGAGCAATCGACAACGTGCCCAGTTCACCTATCCAGGCTATGCAGAGTCATCTGACACCCTGACGCTACAACAGCAGATACTTATGCTTCTGCATCTTTTGGGAGCATATTTACACACTGCGTACACATTTATGTCAATACATGCAAATCTTTCCCATTAGAAAGATTTGGATAACTCTTTATGTAGGATATACAAACAGGCCTGAGTTATAGGAATCCAATAGCAGCCACTAGCTTCTCACTGGGTCCTTTACAACCAGGCCATGTGACACTTCCTGGAAGGCCACCAGGACCACCCGTTACCCGGGCTTCCTACAATAAAATGCAGCTTGAAACCTATTTCTAGGCTCCTGCCTAGGGCTTGGGCCTCAGACTCTGCAAACGCCCCTATCCACAATATGCCTCACCATGAATATCCCCACATGTCTGAGGTCAAGGTGGAAGGGGCAGCCACAGCGTAACCCATGAAGCCAGTTCACATCAATCCGAAACAGTCATGAATGTTTGACCTGCTGCTTCAGCTCTGGAGAAATCAAAGATGCTTGGGGCCTCAAAAGGGCTTCCAATTTCCCTCCATCCTGACCCCTTAAAAAACATGACATTCAGTTTATAATTGTGTGACAACCGAAAGGATTAAGAATATAAGCCTATAAAAGACTAAATGATTTCCATAGGAAGGATTTCAAAAAACCCTCATTTGACACAGATGCAGAAGATGGTGAGGATTCCAATGCCTGTTTTCACATCTCCAATCACCACGGCCTCAGCTTCAAAGTATGCACTAAGCGGCCTCAGCCACTCCACAGCTGCTTCTCTATTTTAAACACGACTAAGCTGCGTTGAAATGGACCACCACTCAGCAGGGCTGCAAGCCACCAGCTGCTTGCTCCCTCTGCTTCTTACGGTGTTGTCAACGCCACTGAGAGAGACAGTGGAGAGTGGGAGCAGGGAAGCTGCGGCTGCCTCTAACATCAGGGTAAGAACTGCACTGTAATATTATAATATGTGGCAGGATAGAGGGTTTTTTATTTTAGAGGGGGAAGGCAGTGAGGTGATGTGGGTTAGTGGGAGAAGCAGAGGGAGACTCCCCTAAGCAGAGCGAAGAGAAACATCTGTTGAAACATCATGAACTATCCTATTAAAGGTAAATGTCATTAAGGTCAGGCAATTACCAGGGAGAGTTGAAGAAAACTAGCTGGCAACTAACTGTGTTTGTTGGTTTCCTGGAAAATTAAACACAGAGCTCTTAAACACTTAGGAAGTATTTCAAATGAAAAAAAAAAATTAGACAAAAATAGTAGCACCTAATGATCCAACTTCTCAGTTATTTAAGAGAGCATGTTGAAGGCCTCTCATTCTGTTTTTCATAGGAAGGTGTCGTGCCATACATCTTGATGTGGCATCTGGTAATGACCTGACTGCGGCATTCTAAACCAATTGCACTCTAACAAACACCTCTACAAAGAACACCTCTGTGTAGTGAAACTATCTCCAAACCTAGCCAACTTATTTTTATAACCTTTGACATAAAAATTTCAATTTCACTGTACTAGACAGATAACAGTGGACAGACGACCACAGTTCTTTATAACAGGCTCAACGACAGCAACAGCTGGCAACCTTAGGAACTTGTTTCCATAGTTCACTCCCCCTGGGGGACCTGGGCCCTTGGGGCCAGCATCACTGTGAACAGAGACCTGGCATCCTCCTTCTTTCACCTGCCAGTCCTTACTCTGCATATACCAAAGCAAGTCATGTGATGCTTCCTGTCAAATGGCAATTTGTGTTTACATGGATCTTAACATGCAAATATTTCTGAGAGACTGCAATATACGGTCCTTTACATATTACTGTATTCCTTCTAATACAGAGTGTTGCCTACTACCCTGTTTGTAGCCGCTTGCCTTCTAAATCACGAGACAAACAATGCATGAACTATATACAACCTGAGTCTTTTATTTTTTTTAGCAATACTTGAAAAATCCTGCCTTTCCCTCTTAACTGAGTTTCAGCATTAGAGGTAGGTAGATGGGCCATAGAGATCTACCAGGCTCCCAGCTTGTCAACAGATACTATGAGGTAAAGCACTCTATTTCCTTTCAAAATATGCTTTTAGTTTCTAAAATGTGCAACACAGAAGAAACGAGCAAACCCATTAGGCCAGGCAGGCACTGCACAAAGCCAAAGGTAAAACCCTCCCATTCCACAGGAGGTCTAACTGGAGTGCACACATGGAAGCTAATGAATGAGCAGAGCAGAAATCAGAAAGCCCTGCTCTATAATCACTGCAGATGCCTGGAAAAGCTCAGCTCACACCCACTGTCATTTCACATGGCAGGAGACCACATGAAAGAATGCCAAGCACAAAACATCACTCCAAAAGGGGCACTTGTAACACTGCTGAATTAATTTATTAACGTGTTGCCTAATTTTAAAATAACTTCATGAAACAGAATACAATTCTGCTATTTTGTGGATGTCAATAAAGCTATCAAGTTCCGGGATAATACAAATGAACCATTCATTACAACTAGGGAAATCTGATCTAAAATGCTTTGGGTGCAGCACATTAGGCTACAGGCAGTGGGATAAGAGTGGGAGGACACAATACCTCGTGGAAGAACCATCACTCAATACACATAAAGCTCTCCAATACTTCTCTCTGGCAGATATACCAAACCCTTCTTCTGGAACAAGACCATTTCATTTCCTTTGAAAGTGAATTAAGAGTTGTATCTCAGAACTTTTCTATTAGGGACATTTATTTATCAGCTGCTTCAGAGTTTCATTGTAAAAGGCACCCGGTGACAACCAGAGTGGCCTGCCACTTTCCAAAGGAGCAGTATAAATCACAGAAAAATCCTTTGATGTAGGGAGAGAGACCCTGGGTCCATGCATTAATAGAGAAAAAATTTTAAGCACTATGTTGGTAACAAGAAATGACAGAAAGAAATAAGTTCCTCTTCTAAATTCAACACAAGGGCACCGAATTTAGAAACTCGGGACATAAAAGCAGGCATGACAACTCAGATGCAAAGTTCTTTACCCCCACTCACCCCAAACTACTCTCCTTGTTTGACAACCACCCACTGACCAGTGCACTGGCAACAGTCACCACTTCTGTATTCTCTCAGGTCCAGCTGCGCCATCTTGCTAAGGCACGTCTGTGTGGTCTGTTTTCATTTCCTCGATTGGAAGCTTTCATGTCCACTGCTATGTTTTAAGCTGTGAGAGTGCTTATAAAGGAATCATACAGAAATTGGACCTCCTACCTGTACGATGGGCCTCAAATCATAAAAAATAAGTTTGGAAGTTAGATTAGGAAGCAACCTAAGTGCCCATTCACAGACAATTGGATAAAGAAGATATGGTACATACACAAAATAAAATACTTGTCCATAAAGAGAATGAAATCTTACCACTTGCGAAATATAGATGGACCTAGAGGGCATCATGTTAAGTGAAATAAGTCAGACACAAAAAGGACAAATACTGTATGATTCCAGTGATATGGGGGAAATCTAAAGACCAAACAAAACAGAAATAGATTCACAGACACAGAGCATAAACTGATGGTTAGCAGACAGGAGGGGTTGTAGGGCTGTGTGCAAAAGGTGAAGGGATTACGATGTACAAACTGGCAGTTACAAAACAGTCACAGGATATAAAGCGCAACACAGGGAAGACAGTCAAGAATACTGTAATAACTGTGTATAGTGCCAGGCGGCTATCAGACTTATTGGGGGATCACTTTGTAAATTATATAAATGTCTAACCACTATGCATACACCTGAAACGAATGTAAAAATGGTACTGAATACCAACTGTAATTGAAAAATTAAAAAAGTATTCTTTGAGCTGATATTAACAAACTCACTAAGCAACAATTCCTGTTTACCAAGATGTAAAAGATAAAAAGTCATGAACCTACTCAGGCTTAAAATAGCAGAAACAAGGACAGAGTTTTTGATACTTTCTTCCCTCATATACAAAAAGCCACATAGCCTAAATATTAAAGAATTCCAGAGTGGAAGAATCACTTAAAGACCATTAAATGCAGCCTTCTCATGTTTACACTTGGGTAAACTGAGTCCTATAAAAGGTAAGTACCTGACCCACAATCACAAAGCTGGCTTGTATCTGAGTAAGATTTCCAAGTAAAAAGAGTGAACACGGAGCACCTCAGACACAGTGAGATAACCCTTCCATGGAGAACAGTGGCCTTACCTGCAACTGAGTTGGGCCGTGGCATTATTAGTGAGCTGGAGCTCTGAGAATAAGGGACTGGACCATCTCCGATTGAGACTTCGGCTTTGGGCAGCACGCTCTCCGCTGACCCAGTGGGCTCCTCTTCTGCTACTGGGGAGCAATTATCTGCCCTGCGATCATGAAGCACTCCCTTCTGTACCCCTAACCTTAGGCTTCCGTCCTTATTCCATTCCAAACTGGAGCCACTCCGGTCATCATTTTCGGATGAACTTGTAATTGTGGCTGAAATGAGAGACCAAAATACTTTGAAGGAGACCAGGTAAAGCTGGGGCTCTTGAGAGTTAACACACACACACACAGAGCCCGCCCCACAATCACGGGAAAGTTTTCCAGTCCACACAGATTTTTATCAAAGTATGTTTCATACAGGGTATTTTGGTAAATTAGAAGAACGTTGCTTATCAGGGGAAATAAAGGGCTAAATCATTCTACAGGGGAGGGAAAAACTCTGAGAAGATAATGAAAAAGCTGTCTAAAAGTATCTGAGAGTTAACAGTATATCTGTAATTTAGAGATGATGTAGCCTCTCTTTTAAACACAAGTGAATTGCTTACAAAAGAATTCACATCTCATTAAATTCCATTGAACCTTTAAATAATTTTTCCAAATTAACCACATTTGTGTATGGGGGGAGGGCAGCACAATGGTTAGTGGGGAATAGATGCATGAGAAAAATCTATAACAACAAGAATATAATTATAAAGTCACGCAGAGAACCTGGTCTTTAGCAAGGTAAACATAAGCATGGGAAGGATGCTTGACTGCAGGCTTAAACAGTTAACCTCTAAGAAAGAAAACGGGTGCAGAACAGCTAGGCAGAAGAGGAGGAACATGAAGAAGGAAGGCAGGAACATTGACCCAATGTAGCTTCTAAAAACAGCCACTTCCAATTTAAAGGCACCGAGTCCTATGTGATCCCCTTGCAAGCAAAGATCCCCATGGACCCAACACTGGCTTGTGTCCTTGGAACAGGGGCCAAATGCTCCCATCCCTTTGTGTTCACAGTTCAGAATCCAGCAGCCTAGGCCCATAACTGCCAGACTTGAATAGGGGTGCAGTGGGTCAGAGTGTATTCAGAACCCAGCTGCCTGGCTTAAGCTGTTTCATCAACATGCCATGAGGACACACACTTCTATCAGCAAGCTAGCCAATTAGCTCCAACAGAGTCTGTTATCTAGGATCAAAGGGTCCAAAGGGCTTTGTCTTGTTTATTTTTACAATGGTCTTTAAGTTCTAGAAGTAAAGACAAAACAACTTCCTCGATGTCTGTCACAAGTCTAAAACTGACTTTGCTTCTGCTGTCCCAGTCTGGACTAATTATCCACCACTTGTCTACTTAAAAACCCCTCCTACACAATGAAGCTTCCCTCTTTAGAGTATCATCAACCGATCTCTTCCTTTTCTGAACAGCATAGCACCTGGCATGTAAGTGCTCAATAACTGTCTGCTTATTCAGTGAAAGAGCAAATGCAAAAACTTCTATTCCAGCTATGGTCAGACACTACATCTCACTGTTATTAGTTAGGAGCTGTTGGTACTGTATCGCTACCTAAGGTATAAGTTGATTTGGCACTGGCCTGTCATACATTTTGGGTGACTGTCATTGTTTCCAGTATCTCCGAGTATTCTATCAGGATTTAACACTCCATCTATTTGGAATCAGTCAGAGCCTTCATTTTGTGTGTGTGTGTGTGTTTTAAATAAACCATTCAGATGAGCATAGATATTCCAAGTATGATTCTTTCTATGCTAAAAATGCTGCTGCTGGTGGTAAGAGCAACAGATAATATTTACCAAAGGCTAGTTACCATGTCGGGGACTATACTAAATGATTCACAGGCATATTCCAATTTATTAATGAGCTTACTGCTCACTAAAGATAATTATTAATAGTAACCCTGTTAATAAGCTGTGATTGTGTTACAAACCTTCGTTTATAAGTCCAGTGTTTGAAACTCAGAATGCTTTTCTTGCAGACATGTTCTAATTAGGTAGCTTCCCAGGCTATCCCAATGTCTAAGTTACAAGGAAGTTCCAGACTGGAGGAGAAGGTGTGATTTGCTTGGTGTTACAGTGTGGCTGTTTTATTTGCAAGAACATGTCCTTAAGGGGAAAAGTAAACAGAAAGTCAAAGTGATGTTAGTCCTCATTTGCTCTCCCTAAACGCGATAGTCTTCAGATTCAAACCCACAAGGATCTGAGTCCTAATTCAGACCCCTGGGACTGGGAACGGAAACAAGGAACTTCCCTACTTCCTGTTACAAGTGCAACACTGGAAGCAGGATTTTGGGGTCCTGGGAACAGATGAGGACGGAAGGGACAGGGCTCCTGGAGGGCATGGGCAGCCTGAAGGGCTGGTGCTCACAGCATAGGCACAATGCCTAGGCCCTGCTGAGCAGCACCACTCAGGTCCTGGCAGTGAACGGAAGGGGAGTGGGTGGGAGAGGAAAGCCCCCAGATGCAGGAACAATAGCTGAAATGGGAAGTCCCAGATGGAGTCACCATTTCAAAAGGAGGATATTATAAATTTATAATATGTTTGTAAGCGGGAAACTCTCCCACTGCCCCTGTGAAGTTTGCTGAGGGATATATTCCTCTGTCCACACTGAGCAGGGCCCTGAGAGACAGGCAGGAGGTGCTCTGAAGCCACAGCCCCTCCCCACCTTAGATGCTCCACTAAGATCACCCCACTTCACATTATTCTTCCCTGGGATCCAATACCAGCTCCACCTCCATGGCTTGAAGCCCAGGCAGTGCCCTTTCATCTCGGTTCAGGTACGACTGAGCCCTCAGGCAGATCCAAGGGGGCAGGTATAAGCCCAACGAGTCCAATTTCCCTGCACGACCTAAGAAACACACCAAATAGGGCAGTGCCAGTCTCCCAGAAAGAAAGCTGGTTCTCATAGCAAACACCAGGCTATTCAAAAATACCTGGTTTTCTTCCAGGCCAACAGAAATCCAAGCTCCTAATTAAGTTAATCCAGTCACCTTCAAGCTCACACACACACACAACTAGGGCATCTTAACTACGATGACTTAAAAGAAGAAAAAACCACAACCTAAAAAGTGTGTCATTTGACATTTTCCATAAACTGGATAATCCTTAAAGTCCCTTAAGAACTCAAAAATTCTAATTTTATTCCTTTAGCCAGTATAGATGCCAGCATTTGTCCATTAAAACTTGCCCTCATCACTCAGACCGGGTCTCAAACACTCTTCCAACATGTAGGCTTCTGTAAATGAGTGATTTATCAGCCCTTAAGTGTTGTTATCAAGCTACAAGGTTGGCTGTACCTCACAATAGTATTAAGTTAGGTCTGACACAGCTCACTGGTTCACATAGCCTACTTTTGACTCTGTATAGTTTGAAAATTCCTTTTAGTCAGGACAGTGTGTTATCTTCCTTGGCAGTAATAGCACATATAACCAGGCATACTATTCTAAGTAAAGGGTGTCCCAAAATTCACGCAAGATTCGCAATTTTCATACAAAATTACTTCTTGCGTGAATTTTGGGACACCCTTTAGTACTCGGGGCTATATTATTTCCAAAACACTTTCAAAATATGTTAGGACATGAAAGCTGGGATGGCTCGACGGGTTAAGCGCTCGCTTTGCAGCCCCAGAGACCGAGAATCGAATCCTGGCCCCGGCCCGTGCGGACCCACATGCTGAACTGGGGTGTGCCCCAGTTCAGGTCTTATTGGGGCCTATGTGGGAGGCTCCCGGCCCAGTTCCTGCCCTGCGCAGTCCCACGCCCACCTGTGGAGTGAAACTATATGGAAAACTAATTTCAACTATGGAGACTGCTCTGGGCCCTCCCTATTCTCACTGTCTGTTTCTGTCTGTTTCTCTCTGTCAAAAAAACAATAAAAATAAATCTTAAAAAAAATTCTGTTAGGGCGCATACATGACCACCACAACCCATGAGAAGATGTGGATGGGCTGAGGACCATCAACCCAACTTATACATATGGAAAAAAACCCGGGATAAACTGATCTCGCTCTCTAGAATGCTCAATACCAATCCTTAGAGCTCTCTCTGCCATGCAAAGTGTGCAACACATAAAAGTTGCCCTGTAATCATCTGTGTCTAAGAAATATTTTCTAGTTCATGAAGTCCGCCTTGTTAAAAGCAGCAGGCCCTGGGCGGGGATTACTTGAGAGAGGCCCCTCATGGGCTCAGAGCAGCCAGGAGAAAGCCACCGGCTGGGGAGGTGGCAGAGGAAGAGAGAGGAAGATACTCTGTGATCGTAAGATCCTGCAATAAAAATATATTCCTTCTCCTCAATTTTCCTTCACCCTCTCTTTGCCTCTTAAAGGATCTTTCTATGTTAAATGTACTCGTACACTTAAAATAGAATCAGGGAAAACCTCCATTTAAGTCGAGGGCCCAATAAGTACTTTGATGAGATTTAAATTAAGCTATAGGTTTAAAAGAACAGCAAGAAGTAAGTTAAATTTACTACACAATTAGTCCAGAATTGTTTGGGCACTGAAGGATCATTGGCAACAAATGTATACCACATGAATAGCGAATTCTTTTTGAGCTGCAGAAAATACAAAAGCTGAAAAATGCAAGGGTCATGTGTTCAGACCTTGGCTTCTCCAGTTTTGAGGATTCAGCCCAATACTACAACCAGGTGCACTTTTGTCCTTACCTTATAAACATCATCTTTTGTATTTGATGGTAGTTCTCTCTGTATATTGGCTAGTAGGAAACTTAAGAATAAACCTTTTTTTCCACTTAGAAGACAGTGAAGACAATCAATCCTATGAGCCTAACTCCTAACTTCATCTTTTCTCTTGCTCTCTTATTTCCTTTCCTCAGATGATACCTTCACTGAAAATGTAGGCGTATTTTACTAAAATATCTACTTGTGAACATTTCAAATCCATTGGGGAGGGGTTAAGTATAAATAAGTAAATAGCCTGAGGAAACCACAAGTAGCGAACATGAATGTGTGAGTCTTAATATGTATGTCCTAAACCTTTCTCATGTCTCAACTCATTGAATACTCACAGAGTCCCATAGACAGGAAAGCCCCTAACCCCCGCAGACTTGCTGTGTGCCAAAATGGTGATCCACACTGTTCTGATCCTACAACACTATTAGTAAACAATTTTGAGTCTGTACCCCAATACATATATTTATAAATTATGTACATATACTACTCTAATTGATTACAACATAAATCACACACAAAAATATACATTTTTGGAAGGATGGAAAAAAACCTACTACACAGAAGTTGACATTTTCTTCAAGTACTCCATAATTATCTTATACTCTCCATGTTCAATGCCAGGGCTCTATTAAGAGAACCCTTTGTCCTTCCCTGGGTTGTGGAAAAAATCAGATACAAGAGCATATGTAAAGGGCCTCATATTTTATCAGTACTCAAGAATGTTTTCCTCCCCATATGACGGAAGAAAACTAAAGTAGCCCTAAAAAAAATAAATAAAACAAACATTTTAAAACCTCTATATTCAGCTTAATGGCTGACAGGAACAGTTTAGAAGTTAAAACACTGAACAAGTGAATTAAAGATCAAACAAGAAAGAAACATAATAGTTGCTTAGAACACAGAGAAGGGAAGAAGTGAAAAAAAAAGGGAAAATGCAATGAATGCAGATACAACCTCCTCTGACCTGACTGAATGAAGATCATTAACTATCATGGAAAGGGAAAGCAAAGGAAGAATAAATGGGCAAGAAAAGATCCAAGAGACAAGTCAAGAAAGCAACATGCAAATACCCTGATCCTCTCAACGTGACAGAAGTTTTGCTTCCTTCCTTTGCACTCAAACCACACATGGTGCCGGCTGCCACAAGATAGTTCGGATTTCTCTGAGTGACAAAAGAGGAAGATTGCATGGATAAAATCAGCCTGAATGAAACCTTCTGACCAGAAATGCCAGTCTGTGCTTCTCCTCCACTCCACCCACAAACTAAGCCGCACAGGGAACAGAGTCCAGGCTCACCTGAAGTGACAGCTCTTAACTTCTTCAGCATAACAAGAAAAGGGCTCCAGTGAAGGCATTCAAGTTAACGTGCCCTCCCCTGGAATGCCACAGAGAGGGTGGCCAAGTTACCTCTGGCTCCGGAGGACTTTCTGGCCTCTTCAGCAACCTTCCATAGACAGCAGCATGGCTCTTTCTAGCCTGCCCTGTGTAGCATGCTGCAGAGTCCTGCTCCCTGTCTGGCCTTGCACAGAGGCCCTGTGCCCTGGCTTGTGACAGACAGATCTCTGTACCAAATCTCCAGCTCAGGGCTCACGGCATTGCGCAAGACGTGCCCTGCTATGACATGCAGCAAGGCCAGGGACCTGAGCCATGCATTCATAGCATAATTCTTCAGGCTTCTGACTGTGGAAACACCTGAAGGATCAGCTGGATGGGGGT
>PVKE010008706.1:0-46910 GCA_004027555.1 Craseonycteris thonglongyai
TTTTTTTTTCCATTGGCAACACTTTACCGCACAAATGACAAAATTCAAATCTTGCGTGAATTTTGGGACACCTTTTGTAAGTTATTCTGAAGGCCAATGTACATGTTCCAATCTTGGTCCCACATCTTTACAAAGGGGTTGCACGAAGCCCAGCAAAGAGAAAACTCAGGACAGAATAGCCAGCCAACTTGAGGTCAGTCCAGAGCTGCCATACAAGTGCTCACTCTGTGCCTTGAACCACAGCCCCGCTCCCTCCAGGGTGTAGACAGAGACTGAATCTTGGGAAGGATGCAGCTAGGCTGGACCAACAGAGCTTGTCTGAGGGGCCAGGAAAGCTCTCCCCAGGGGTAGGCACTGAACTGGCAGCTGTGCTGAACAGAACAAGGAAGGCCAAAGAGAAGTGTATCAGGCTGGAGGAGCCTCATGGGGCCACATCATGGGGGCGGGGCATAAAGAAACCTATAGGTGAAGTCCAAAGAGACCAGACAGTTGAGAACAGAAATGAAAACAGGCTAGGTCCCAAAGGGTAGCAGCTTCAATCCTGTAAACACCAGACAGGCGTGGGGGTTCAGGTGCAGGCCTGAGGACCCAAGGGGAGGATGGGATCTTTTCAATCTTCTCCATCAATGATGATGACTCTAAGCTGAGCTGAGCTCAGGGGAGGCACTGTCAACCCTACTACTAGTCACAGCAGGCATCAGACATTAAAGGGAAGAGATGGAGACACCCTCCTGGTCCCCACATTTCAAATGGTCTCTTTCAGCACCCTCCTAAGTCCCATCCAGCTCCTCCTACATGAAATCTTTAGGATTCTATCTCTGTTTGGAGGGGAACATTTTTTCTCATCCCTACAGGGCTCAGCAAACATGGCTGCAGGTGCAGAGGGTAAAGCTAGAGCTGTTGTTAACTGCCAGGCCAGCAATGCCTGACCTACATCTCCATGGTTGGTTACATGCAAAGAAAAATATCAGGGATTTCCGTTGGTGATTACCAGATGCAGCTGCCAAGGGAAGGCTGGCCTTTGGAAGGCCTATTGTGAGTGGGGCAGGACAAATGGTGAGCTAGCTGGGACAGGCAAGGGACAGCATGCCTCCACAGTATTTCTTGGCTTTGAGGACAACCTCTCTAGATTTCAGAGACTATCAAATTCTTGTTTTTCTATCAAGGTCTTCCACTGAAGTTCCCTTCACTTCTAGTATATTATCCTTACTCATGAGACAGAGAGAGAGAGAGAGACAGAGAGACAGAGAGAGACAGAGACAGAGACAGAGAGACAGAGAATAAACAAGAACTACTTAGACAAAAACTCCCTAAACCAGTTTCAATTGTAACCTGCTGGCATTTGGAGCAGTTTTTAGATTTGCATGGGAAAAAAGGCAATTTGGAAGTTTTGCATGGTAGTGTAAAAAGGACCTGAGTGAGACCTTAGAATAAGGTTGGGTGGGTTTACTCCTGCTCTGTGATAGCTCTATCTGGCTATGGACATGTCAATTAAGCGCCTTGGGCCTCACTTTTTGCATCAGTCAAGTGTGGAGGGAGGATGGATCAGATGATCTGTAAGGAGCTCTTCTCTGGCTCCAAAGTATTATGATCCAATTCCCAGGCCTAACTGTGTCCCCTCAGGGGAGCAGTACTATATAAGGAAAAAGTAGTAAGCTCTCCTAGGAGGCCAGAGACCCAAGTTCTAATTTCAGTGTTGCCTTTTATTAACTCATTGTATGATCTTGGACAAGTCACTTCACCTCCAGGGGCACTTCACTTTCTTCATATGTAAACCAAAGTGTATTGTAAAAAAGCACTTATAGGAGCTTTGGTGGTGTATGCCTCCCTCATGATGTCCACTTGGACTGTTCTTCACCTGGAATTGCCCTAACTTGCAAACTTTTAGGATTCCAGACATACAACATGGAGGAAGTGTGTCTGACTGTAGAGCCTGTGTGCTCCCATTACAGAAACATGGAGGCAGCATGGATGGGATTTAAAGTCAGAAGACTTCAGCTCCCTCAATGGTAAGAGGAAGACCTCTACCTCCTAGAATAGTCAGAGGTTCAATGAGATAATGTATGGACACAACTGGACAAACCTTGGTTATTGATCCTATGCTATGACTTTATGGCCCAGGCCTGGGTTTCCCCACATTCAAAAGGAGAGCAGATGGTATATCTTAGAGACATTATAGCTCTACTTCTTAGCCTTTTATCCTACAACATCTCAGCCTCTCCCTTCTTATCCATATCTGGTCCATCATTCCACATTCCTTTTACCTGGAGCCTTCAGGCCACCCAGCACTGTCCCCTTGAGGGGTTCAGAGTCCTAACTCTGACACTTATTTGCTGTGCAACCCTGAGCTGATCACATAATCTCTGATCAGCCCAGGGTTGTATTAACATTTATAAAATGGTTGTATAGCCTATAGTGCTAAATAAGTATAATATTTGCTACTATTATAATTATGTTATGCTTCTTCTCTCCTCCAACCTTTGTAGTCTTTTCATTTACTCTGGTACTTGCAGTCTCATGATCTAAATTGTTGAGAGCTAGGCCTGTACTTTATACTTTTCTTCTCTCCCACTGCAGCAGTGAGCACATGACAGGTATTCAAAGGGCACCTGTTTTATGACTGAGAGATAGGTCCTCTCTGAGGCAGTATCAGTGGGGGTCATTGACAATGGTCACCCAACACTCCTCAGGCATCATGTGGCATCCCACTCTTTGGCTACTTCATGCTAAGCACTGGAGGTAGGGCATATAGGGCAAATGGAAGCAATAGGCTCTCTCTCCTTTACAGCAGTCAATGTGAGGTGGAGAAGCCAGATTCACCCTTTGTAGAGGATACCAAACAATACAAAAAAAGTAGAAGAGGCAGAGAGAATCAAAGGAAACCCAAACACCAGAGTGAGTAAGGGCTCCTTAAGTCTAACAAATTGGATTTAGATTCTGTACTTATTAGAATTTGACCTTGGGACTATTACCTAACTATTGTTTTACTCTCAGTTTTCTAATCTAGACAAAGGGGACAATAATGTGTTTCTCAAGCAGGATTACTGTGAGGGTTAAAAATATAACACAGTGCACCTTAGTCTCTTGCACATGGTAAGTACTTAATAAATGGCAGAACTGTATTGTCATTCGTATATTAATCATAGATGGGTTATGTCAATGGGCCTCTCTGGCCAACTGATGCACACCAAAAACCAGTGACTTATGGTTCTCTAACTGGAGTGCTGAGTGGAATAAGTGTTCTTGATGGAATCCTAATTAAATTTGGAAACTGCAAGAAAGGAAGGGAAGCAACTCAGTACAGAACATCGGCCTCAGATCAGAGATATGTGGGTCCTCCCTAGGGACCCCACAACTTCCTGGTTATGTGTTCTTTTGGCCAGTTCCTCTATCAGAGGCTGATTTCTAATAGGTGTTAGACTCTAGGACTACATGTTATTCTTCCTGAGAGGTAGAGCACAGGTGTTAAAGGCTTCACACCTGGGTTTAAATCCCAGACATAACACTTACTAGCTTGGGTTAGTGACCATGTCATACTCTTTATTAACCTGAGTTTTAGTTTAGTCATTTAAAAACCTTCCTTGTTGGGTGGCTGTTATTACCAGATAATGTGCTTATGCTTGGCAAACAGTTACAATTTCAATTGCTACATGAAAGTGTTATCTTTGGGGCCTGGCACTGGAAGGCACTCAATAAATGTGCTGAATCAAACCCTGCACTGGTGGAAGGGGTGTTCAGAGAAAAGGTGCTCCTGTAAGCAGGCATTGCTGTGGCTCAGGTTGGGAATACTATTTATCAAAATCACAAGTGCACACACCCTCTGACCCTGCAATTCCACTTCTAGGACTTATCCCTACAGATACTGCATTCACACATGGGCTAAATTACAAATATAAATGGCTATTCATTGAGTATCACTATTATAATTGCAAAAGACTGAAAAAAAAGTGGGGAACTGAATAAAGTAGATGATAGTACTATGTATGGAATACTATACAGCTATTATAAAGAATGAGGGGGGAAACCGGGATGGCTCAGTGGGTTAGGCGCTCACTTTGCAGCCCCGGGGACCGAGGATCGAATCCCGGCCCCGGCCTTGCTGACCCATATGCTGAACTGGGGAATGCCCCCAGTTAAGTTCTCACTGGGGCGAGACCCCGGCTCAGTTCCTGCCCTGTGCAGCCCCCGCCCACCTGTGGAATAAAACTATGTGGAAAAACCGATGATGTGCAATGATGGAGACTGTTCTGGGCCCTCCCCCTTCTCTCTATCTCTGTCTCTATCTCTCTCTCTCTCTGTCAAAAACAATAAATCTTAAAAAAAAAAAGAATGAGGACACTCTTGATAAATGATATGGAATCGCTTCTTGACATTTTGGCTAAGATCAAATGAAGTGATACAGAATGATTTCTAAGATAGACACTGTTAAGTGAGAAAATCAAGGCAGCAAACAGTGTGTATAATATACAACTATTTATATAAAATTGGGGGACATACATATGTGTTTGCTTGTGTCTACAGAGTCTATTTTCCCAGGAAGGGAACTGGGTGGCTAGGAGACAGGGGTGGGAGGGAGACATTGTTCCTTTTGCATTTTTAACCACATGAACATATTACCTATTCCAAAAACAAAAAAACAAAAACAAATGAAAATTAAAGAGGGGTAGAGAGAGAGGTGTAGATAGATAGATACTGATGAACTGATTCTCCCACGAGAAGCAGTTGGAATTCCTTGGACACAGAATCTTTGGCCAGTTATTACACTGTCAGAGAAAAAGGACAACTCTGGAATTGCATCTGTGACACCAAAATAACATCACTACTGTGCGACCAATTGCACTAGGGTTGCCATCATCTCTGACCCTGTGTCCCTGAGTGCTGTTAAGCTGGCAGAGAACCAGGATCCATGATGAGGTCCCTCTATCCTCTGAGTTGAGTCTGTTCAGGTAGAGTAATAAAGTCCTGGTTAAATAAAGATTCTCCCTGACAGCCCTGGAAAAAAAAAAGGATAGAAGGGAACCTAATTCTAGAGAGTGTGTGGGCAGTCAAGCTCTAGGGGAAGGGCTAGCAACTAGGCCTGCTAAGCCTCTTCCTCCCATCTTTCTTCCCCATTCCTGCTTTTCTGAACAATTAATCTCCTGATTGCATGCTAAGAACACTCTCTCAGAGACTCCTGGATGAATATGGAGATCCAACTGGCTCTGGAAGAAATACAAATGGCTAATAGAATATAGGGGAAAAAGCCTTACCTAATAAGTAACCCTGGAAATAGTCCTTGGATATTAAAAAAATAAAATAAAAAAAAAATATATATATATTTTTTAATTGTTTTTTGACACAGAGAGAGAGAGAGAGAGAGAGAGATACAGAGACAGAGAGAGAACTGAACTGGGGGAACTCCCCAGTTCAGGACATAGGTCCGCACGGGCCGGGGCCGGGATTCGATCCTTGGTCCCCAGTGCTGCAAAGTGAGCACTTAACCCACTGAGCCATCCTGGCTTCCCCAGTCCTTGGATATTTTAAATCTTTTATTATGAAAATATTTGAACATGTGCAAAAGTAGACAGAATGATAAAATGATCCACTATGTACTCATCACTCTGCTTCAACAATTATCAACTTAGTACCAATGTTATTTCACCTGTTCCCCAATAATTTTCCCTCACCTCTGTATTAATTTGAAGCAAATTATGTATTTCTAAAAAGTAAGGAATACCATTCTCATATCTAAAATTTGAAAAACCCAACAAAAATCTTGGAAAGATTTTAAATGTGATAAAAACTTTCCCAAAGTGAGCACCTTTGTTCAATATGAAATATTAATGCAGTGTATATAATAATCTCTAGGTACAACTCAAGTTATAAATAATTCAGATTCATAGACATTTAAAACCTATTGAAATAAAGGTATTCCGACAAAAATACCAAGGTGACATGATAGTCAATTTCAGGTCTATCAGAGACTTAAATGTAAAAGGCAAACTTTAAAACTTTTAGAAAAAAATATAGACAAATGGCTTTAGAACCACAGAGTTAAGGAAAGATTCCTTCAAAAAATATAAAAGGTGTGAATCACAGAAGAAAAGAGTCAACTACATTAAAATTAAGAAATTCTAGGATAAACCAGGATGGCTCAGCAGGTTGAGTGCTCACTTTGCAGCCCTGGGGTCTGAGGATCAAGTCTCAGCCCAGGCCCATGTGGACCCATATGATGAACTGAGGTGTGGCCCCTAGTTTGGTTCTCATCGGGGTGAGCTTCCCCTTAGGAAGGCCCCTGGTCCCGGCCCCCAACTTGTGGGGGCGTGCCCCCCATTCAGAGGGCCTTAGACCAGTTCCTGTCTTGCGCAGCACCCCGCCCACCTGTGTGGAATGAAACTGTGTTGAAAACTGATGACATGCAACTATGGAGGCAGTTCTGGGCCCTCTCCCTTCTCACTGTCTCTCTCTTGTCTCATCTCCCTCTCTCTCCCTCTCTCTCTAAATCATAAAAAAAAAAAAAATTCTAGGGGAAGTTGAGATGGCTCAGGGGGTTAAGCACTCACTTTGTAACCCTGGGTACTGAGGATCGAATCCCGACCCCGGCCAGTGCAGACCCATATGCTGAACTGGGCAGTGCTTCCCATATGGTAGGCCCCAGTTTGGTTCTTGCTCCCCTCCCCACCTTTCCGCCCCTGGCTCGAGGGGCGTGCCTCCCATGTGGGAGGCCCTCAGGTCAGTTCCAGCCCTGCACTGCTGCCTGCCCACCTGTGTGGAGTGAAACCATGTCAAAAACTGATGATGCACAACTATGGAGACTGCTCTGCACCCCCTGTCCCCCTTCTCTCTGTCTGTCTCTGCCTCTTGTCAAAAAAGAAAAAAAAATTCTAATCATCAAAAAACTAGATATGAAAAAGAAGTAAAAAAGACAAATTACAAACTGAGAGCCTATATTTGTAACATATGTAGACAAAAGATCAGTATTCAGAAAATATAAAGAATTTCTACAAATCCATAAGAAAAAGTCAAATCAAAAGAAAACAGAGCAAAGACTTGAACAGGTATTTTAGAAAAGAGGAAACATGAATGGTCAACAGGTGTAAGAAAAGATTCTCAACCTCACTTGTAATCTGAGAAATGCAAATTAAAACCATAAGATACCATCCATCTCACACTCACCAGCTCTATAAAAAATTTAAAGTCTGACCATATCGAGTATTAACAAAGACATAAAGCAATGGAAACTCTTATGGTGCTGGTGGCAGAGTGTAAATTCTTACAAATATATAGAGAAACAATCAGGCATTACCTTTCATCAAGCAATTCCAATCCTGGGTATATACCCTACAGCGGGGATTCTCAAAGTGTGGTCACAGGACCTTCAGCAGCAGGGTCACCTGGGAACTTGCTAGAAATGCAAATTCTCAAGGACCCAACCAGACATACAGAATCAAACATGTGGGGGTGGAGCCCAGCAAATTGATTTGACAGGCTATCTGGGTAATTCTGATGGGCAGCTAAAGCCTTCAGAACCACTACCCTGGAGAAACTCTTGAACATGTGCAGGTGCAGGAGACACACACAAAATGTCAAAAACTACATTGTCTGAAATTGTGAAAACAAGGAAAAAATCCAAATAACCACTGACAATAGAATATGCAACTTGAGACATAATCATAAAAAGGGATATGAAAATGAAATTACAGGTGTACACATAACATCAATGGATCTCACAATATTGAATGAAAAAACAAACTGCAGATGAATACATGGCAATGTATTAATGTATTTATTTATTTATCTATTTATTTTATTGTTTTTGACAGAGAGAGAGACACACAGAGACAGAGAGAACCCAACTGGGGGAACTCCCCAGCTCAGCACATGGGTCTGCACAGGCGGTGGCCAGGATTTGGTCCTCGGTCCCTGGCGCTGCAAAGTGAGTGCTTAACCCACTGCGCCATCCCGGCTTCCCCTGAATGCTTTTAAGTTTCATTTAAATACATTGTCAGGGAAGCTGGGATGGCTCAGTGGGTTAAGCGCTCACTTTGCAGCGCCAGGGACCGAGGATCGAATCCAGGCCCTGGTCCATGCGGACCCATGTGCTGAGCTGGGGAGTTCCCCCAGTTCAGTTCTCTCTCTGTCAAAAAAATAAAAATAAAATAAGATTAAAAGCATGCAGAAGTATATACGGTATGTAGTAAAACTTTTTTTTTTTTTAAGGCAAGGAAATGATAAAAACGAATCAAATCTCAAGAGAATGAGTAGGGTGGGGCCTCAAGCGCATTCATAAATGTTTGATTTCTAAATTGGTAATGAGTTTACTGGTGATCATTTTCTTATTTTTGAAACTTTACGTATGTACTAGATATTCTTAAAAAAAAAAAAAAAGTGCAACACTAAGCCAGAACTGCAACCACTAGCTCTGGCTGCATGTGTGGTGTTCAAAGGGTTAAACCTGTTCTCTGCCTGTGGGTGGGAGGGCAGGCGGCAGCTGGGGCATAGTGGGAGTCCCTGGCTCCAGCTGGCTCCAGCCTGGATCTGCCTGGATCAAGCTCCACACCCAGTAACTGGCACCTGTGGGTGGGGGTGGGGGTGGGGGGCTGGCTCTAGACAGGTGGCACCTGAAGCCCTTGGTGACCTGATACATGTGAAGGACAGGGCCAAGTCAGATGGATGGTGGCCTCTTTCTGGAGCTCCCGCCATCTGGTAAGGAAGTGTCTTGGTGGCAGGCTGTAGTGGTGAGAAAGGGAAGAGGGTCTGAGACTCTGGGTGGGGGTGGGGAAGAATATGGGTGGGCTGGGCTCAGATACCAAGGGAGGCTGCTAGGATTAGCACCTGCTGAGAATAAGATTAGGTTTCCTGGGAAGGGCTCATCTATCTAATGCCCCCCAAAAGCTGTCTCCCTGTGGCTTTTCTCTGCTGGACAGATGGTGTCTGAGCTGCCTCTTGGAGGGTGGGCTCTATAAGGGGGTGGGGGTGGAACCTGCTGCCTGCTTGGTCATAGGATTCCCTGTCTTCCACAATAATGATCAGAGCTTACTTTTTCTTACAGAGGCCTTACTATATACTAGGCACTATCCTAACCACTTCAAATTACTCCCATTTAATTTTCATAGCACTCAACTGCCTACGGCTTAGACAGCAGATTTACATTTGAGGAAACAGGCTTGGTAAAGTTAAACCCTTACCCAAAGTCAAGCAGCAAGTAAACTAGGACTTGAATGCAGACAGTATGACTCTACAGTCCTCGTAGGAAAACATATGACTGGCCATAACATCTTCCCCTACTCAATAAATGGCAGCAAGCTCCTTCAGGCCAAAAACCTGGCCTCCTTTCTCTCTTTCTCTTTGGAATCCCATATCCAGTCATCAGCAAATCCAGTTGGTGTGACCATCAAATTATATCAAGGTTCTGACCATTGCTCACTTCTACCACACCTCTATCCTCATACAAACCCCCATCATTACCTGCCCAGCTTAAGATTTATTTTTATTATTTTTGAGAGAGAGAGACAGACAGACAGACAGACACGGAGAAGGGGGAGGGCCCAGAGCAATCTCCATTGTTGCACATTATTAGTTTCCTACATAGTTTCATTCCACAGGTAGGGGCCAGGCTGCGCAGGGCAGGAGCCGGCCAGGGACCTCCCACCTGGGCAGGAGCCGGCCAGGGACCTCCCACCTGGGCAGGAGCCGAACCAGGGACCCCCCACATGGGAGGCTCACCCTGGTGAGAACCAGACTGGGGGCACACCCAGTTCAGCATATGGGTCTGCACGGGCTGGGATTTGATCTTTGGACTCCATGGCTGCAAGATGAGTGCTTAACCCACTGAGCCATCCTGGCACCCCCAACCTGGGCAGCTTCTTACTGGTCTCTTGCTCCAGCCCTTGCTTACATATGAAAACAGGGACTTTGGTTTGTTTACACTGTATGCTCAACCTATAGCTCAGTGCCTAACACATGCCAAGAACTCAATAAATATTTGTTAATGAACAAATGAATGAATGACCAACATCTTTCAGGAAATGACTCAGATTTAGAGGGGAAGAGGCCTGTCTGACTGCTCTTGCTCTTGGCTTTCTCAGCCCTGATGACCTCTGGTAGCCCCAAGGCTACCCTTCACTATTATGAAATGTCCTGGGTGTATATATACATGCATAACATCACCACTGTTTACTCGTGACTGCATACATGCACACACACAAGGACACAGGAGCTGAAGCAGGGCTGCTTCTAAGAAACTAGCCTAGGACACTTATTTCTAAGGGGTCTGTCCTCCATCTGTCCCTGCACTATACTCATACACTTTGGCTTTTATTCTCATGAATAGTCACTGAAGGGTTTTGAACTCAAGAATAACAAGCTCTGACTTGTATTTTAGAAGGATCGCTGGTTGCCATGTGGGGGGGGGGGGGGGGAGGAGGGCAAGGACAGAAGCGGAGAGGAAGTTGATAGAGTTGTCCAGGTAAGAGAGGGAATGAGCAATAGCTGTGTGCCTTCTCACAACCCACATCCAGCCTTTTCACCAGGCTAGTTCCCCTGCCAAATAAGAAACATCAACTGCACACACTGGGGACTCTACACAGCGGTGCTATCATAAATATATCACCTTATTAACCGCCTCAACAGTCCTGTGAGGTGGATTCAACAGTATCCATGTTTTACAGAGAAGATTACACAGTAGATTGTCAGCATCTAAAATCTGTCTTCTTCTCACTTGAATAGGCTGCTTCCAGCCAGCACCCATCCATAATAGCCTATCCAGGCTCCAAAGTACAGTTCCAAGTCCCTCTTTTCCAGGAAGCATTCCCAGACTTTCCCCAATGGCCTGTCTCTCTTTTGAGAACCTATCTAAAAAGCTACCATTCACTGAGCACTGCCTGGGAGAGCTGGGTGCACTGCTGAATGCCTTTTATATTATGTAATATTCCAATGGTCCAAGGAGCCACATACCCTGGTGATATCCACTTTACGTGTGAAAACAGTGAAGCTGAAAGAAGCAATGTGACAGAGCAAGCAAGCTGTCTACTGTCCTACTCAGCTCAGTGAGTCATCTTTTCATTTTCTTTATCATTGGATCTTTCTTTCTTTCTTTTTTCTTAATGATCTTATTTTTTTCCTTTTTGGTCATTGGGTGAAGGGGGATATCCAATAGATTATAGAGTGTGGTGGCAGCTTTGCTCTGAAATCTGTCTTATTGTCCTCTTGACCAGTCTCTAAATGCCTTAATGTCAAAGTCCACAAATATAATAACATTTTGTTTGCTGGGCCTGAGACTTGAACTTAAGCAAATGAGATCAGAAGGGTCAGGAGTTCTCATCAAAGTCACAGGGCTAAATGAAAGGGGAAGAGTGGGATGAGGGTGGGTGGGTGAGGGGGGCTCCTGTGAATCCTCCTATCCCTCAAGGGCACTCTGTTCCCTTAGTTTGAGAAGGCTTGAGGACAGCTTTCTCCAAGAAAATGCACCTTCTAGCTATTTAAAATTAGGAGAACTGTTCTATCTAAAACCCTGTGGACAGGTGTATACCACATCCCAGCCTTGTTCTGAAGAGATTTGCAGAGTGGGAAGGAAGGGGCAATGACTTTCAGTTCCCGTTAAATGTGTCTAGAAGCAGTAGCTGATTCAGCTAGATGATGTCACCTTCCCAAACCTCCTGACCAGCAGCTGAAATGGTAAAAGCAGGAAACTGGGGGATACTCAGTTGGCTAAGTCCGAACATGCCTCTGGGAATGGGCCAACAGTAACCCTGAGCTTGGAGCTTCTTCTTACAGATGAGCAAAAAGAGTCCTCTCAGTTGGAAGATGTCCTTCACGTAGATGGTCTTTAAGACTCATTTCAAGATGCTTCCTCAACTCTTTTTGCTAAGCAGCTTTCTGCATGTTCCAAACTAACAATGCTTCATTTATTCTGAGGGTGGAGCTATGGAAAATAGCCTGGCTTTGGAGTCAGACCAATCTAGTTCCAAACCAGGTTCCACCCTGGGCATGGAACTTCATCTCTCTAAACCTCAGTATCCTTGTTGGAAAACAAACTGGGGTTAACAGGCCATTTACCACACGCACAGGCTGAGTGGGAGAATTAAATAAGAAAATGCAGGTAGAGTAACTAACATAGGGTAGGTGCTCAATAAATGGTAGTCACCATTATTACATTTGGATCTCTGTGAGGGAGTTGTGAAAGATCATCTTCATCTATAACACAAAGGGAAACAAAGGCCTAGATTGGGCCCACCAATGTCAGAGCTGAGTTGTCTATGTGGGTCCAAAGCTCAGAGGACCCAAGTTCAATCCTGCCTTGCTTATCTGTTTGTAAAATCTTTGCTTCAAATCTTCCCAAGCTGGCTTTCTCCTTAATTTACTCTCAAGTAAAATGTTACCTCCCCAGAGAGGCTTTCCCTGACCTCCCTACATAAAGTTGATTCCCTAGACACTCCATCACTCAGTTTCATTTTCTTTACATCATTTAACCCTTGATCTGAAATCACTTTGTTTGCTTCTCAGGCTACCTGTCTCCTCCACTAACATAAGAGTTCTATGAATGCAGTGTCCTTTACTATCTTGTTCATCACAGTACCCCCAGCATGTAGCACAGGGATCAGGACATAGCATTTTCAATCAGCAGTTGAGAATCCATGTATGCAGAGGGCTGACTGAAGTTAAACACAGATTTTTGACTGTTTGGGGGTGGGGAAGGTTTGGTGCCCCTATTCGCACCCCCCCACCCCCCGCCCCCATCCCCAAGGTGTTCAAGGGCCAACTGTAGTTGGTACTCAATAAACATCTGCTGAATCACCAAATGAATGAAAGCACCTGGGATGGTCAAAGGCTAAACTGACAATGGCTCCACATACTCCTCTGCTCACTGGCAGTTCAAGGTTCTGGCTCCTATTTCAGGTGCTGGCACTGCTACCTGGAATCAGCGGACGGCCAGGCAGCCAGGATGGGCATCTGTGCCTGGCAATGACTCATCTACTAGGATTCCAGGGCTGGTGAGGAAGGCCTTGGAATCTTTCCCTGGCATTCAAGGCTCCCACAAATCTGGTTCCAGCTGACCTTTCTGGCTTTATCACCTAATATGAGAGACCCTTCCACAAACATTCCACACTGGCCTGCCACTGCTCATGGGTCTCTTCTTAAGAGTCCATTCCAGCCTGTGCACCTCTGCTCACATGGACTCCCTGCTAGGAGCACTAAGCCCCTCTTTCCCCTGTCTCTGTGGTAAGTCCCAGCATAAATCTCACACTTCTTTGAAGTGCTTCTCATATTTGGCATTTAGCATCACCTTTCACAAAATCTCTTTATGTGCATTGCTTTTTCTTTCTAGTTCAACTGAAAGTATCTTGAGAGCAGAACTGGATTTTCAATGGTGACATCTCAGTTAATAAATCTTCCAAGAAGGCTCTCCTTGAAACAAAATTGGCTGGGCCCAGAGAGGGTTGGGGAAAAGGTCAGGCTCCTCCCTGCTGGACTGGCCTTTTTTGGTGAACAAGGAAGAAGAGATTATGCTTCAGGAGTCCAGCTGATTTAAGGGAACCAACAAATCTGGCAGTATCACAGGCAGTCTATCTATCTAGGACAATCCCAAGGTTATGTGTATGACTGGGTTTTTTTTTTTTTTTTTTTTTTTTTTTTTTTTTTTTTTTTTTTTTTTTTTTTTTTTTTTTTTTTTTTTTTTTTTTTTTTTTTTTTTTTTTTTAAATTGTGTTTTTTTTTTCATTTTATTTCTTTATTTATTTTTGACACAGAGAGAGAGAGAGAGAGAGAGAGAGAGAGAGAGAGAGACAGAGGCAGAGAGAGAACTGAACTGGGGGAGCTCCCAGTTCAGCATATGGTTCCGCACGGGCCGGGGCCGGGATTCGATCCTTGGTCCCCGGCGCTGCAAAGTGAGCGCTTAACCCACCGAGCCATCCCGGCTTCCCCATGACTGGGTTTTTGAAAAAACATCAGTTTTAAGTATCTGGGTATAATTTAGTGATCAATCTTAAAGAATGATAGAAAAACTTTGCTCAGTTCAAAGGGATTTGTGTGGTATCCATTTTTAGGAACTAATCTTAAATCTGGTTCTGGCCTACTTACCCATATGTTCCTTTCACCTGACTTCCCTAGGTATTTTATCCTTTTGCTTCTATGAATTTTCCTAAGTTGCCTCCAACTCTTTGTAAACCAGTGAGGTCCCAGCAGTTTTCTTTAAAATGCTACAATGGGGTTAGCTGGGATAGCTCAACGGGTTAAGGGGACCTAGGACTGTATCCCGGCCCCGGCCAGTGTGGACCCATATGCTGAACTGCGATGTCCCCCCCACTCCCCAGGTTCAGCCCCTGGCTCCAGGGGGCATGCCTCCCAAGCTGGATGCCCCCAGCCCAGTTCCCACCCTGAGTGGATCCCGCCCACCTGTGTGGAAAAAAACCATGTGAAAAACTGATGAGGTTCAACTATGTCAACTATGGAGACTGTTCTGGGCCCTCTCCCTTCTGTCTGTCTCTATCAAAAACAATAAAATAAATCTAAAGAAAAAAATGCTACAATGATGTACAAGAAAGTGATTTGCCAAACAACTCTATAACAAAGATAAGTGACCAAAAATAATGCATGTAAATTAGTGAGTACAATGCTCAGAACTTAGTGAGCATTCAACATGAAAGAAAACTCTCAATTCTTACTAGTTTCTCCTCTCTGGGCCTGTTTTTCCACGTATACAATGATAACAATGTCCTGGGTTTGTTCATTTGTTCAATCATTCATTCTGAAATCATTCACTAAATGTTTACTACCTACAAGGAGTATTATAGTTCAGGCACTAGAGATAAAGTGATGAATGAACAAAACCAAGTCCTTATAATCATGGGGCTTATATTCTAGAAGAAGAGACAAAAAACAAGTAAACAAATGAAAAGAATCTTTCAGGTAGAGGACAGTGCTATGACAACAATACAATAAGGTAAAGGACTAGAGTTATTTACAAGTAGCTCAGCTGCTTTAAAGAGAATGTCTCAGAGGAGGTGACCTGTGAGCTAGATGAGTCAAGAACCAGCAAGGCAAATACCACGGGCAGAGCATTCCAGGCAGAGGGAAGAACTATAAAGGTCCTCAGGCAAGGACAAGTGTGCCAGGAACCAGGAACAGAGCAGCAGGAGGCCCTGCAGCTTGAGTGCAGAGGGTGGGGTGGAGTGATAAGACAATGAAGAGGCTGCCAACACCAGATCATGCAGGCCTGAGAAGCCTTGGTAAGGACTCTTGAGTTTTATTCTATGTGTGTGGAGGATTATAAGCAAGAATGTGGTAAGTTCTGAATTTGGTTTTTAAAAGATCACTCTGGCTGCAGTGTTGGGACAGAAGTGACTTTTAAAGGTCCTTCCCAGTTCTAAATTTCTGACTTTTCCCTGTCATTCTAGGTTCCCATGTGTTGGATGCTTGAGCAAAATGATGCATCCTCTTCACTAGAGAAGAAGCAAAGAGAAGGTGTGGTTTTTGCCCTGGGCTGGCATAGAAAAGCTGTGTTACCTTGTTCTGCAAGAGATGGAGGGAGTGGCCCAATCAGGGAGGGGTGGGAATCCCAGCTTGGAAAACATTCCTAAGCCACCTGTATTGTCTCTACCTCCAGTGTGGAAGTTTCTGCCAATGACACAGTGCTCTGGAATGCCCCTCTCCACCCACCCAGTCTTCCGTTTACAGAGGCATGGTTGTACTTTGTATTCCTCCCAGGATTTAGCTCAAATCTAGCCTACAGGAAATGGTCGATAAAGAGATAAAGAGCTACTGATTGATTAATGAAGAGAGGGACTATTCTCAGCCATTAAGCAAATATTAATGAGTACTATGAGTACTATGTTGGTCTCCGGGGATACAAGGTGATTAAGATGGGTTTCTTGCCTTCACTAAGCTCAGAATGTAGCAGACAGACCAAAAACCACAGACAACTACAATGCTTGATCCAAGAGTAACAGCAGGCCTTCCTCATCCTGAGGTACATACAACACATGGGTTTGAAGCCAGGCTGCTTAGGTTCAAATCAGGACTTCACTACTTACTACTGGTAGCTATGTATCTTTGGATTTCCCTATGCCTCACTTTTCTACTTTATAAAATGAAAATAATAAGAGTATCCTAATGGTACTGTTTTGAAAAAATCAATGAATTAACCCATATGAAACACTTAAGTGTTCAATAAACATTAGCTACTGTTAAAGTTACTATAACATCTGTGCTAAGCTTGACTTATATAATCTCATTTCATCCTTACAAAACCCTATGAGGCAGGTATTATTATCTCCATTTTTCAGAAAGGGGAACTGAGGCTTGGAAAGAGAGATGAATGTGTCATAATCAAACAGGTGGAGCCCAGATTCAAACCCAGCTCTGACTGACTCCAGAGCCCATACTCCCAATAATGAAATGATCCCATTCTCTTAAAAAGCTTCCAGTATGATGCCCAACACACAGCAGGGGTCCCATTGTTCCTGAAGATCTAGCAGTAGGTGCTGTGGAGCCCAGAGGAAGGGCCTTTCACCTTGATGGGATCTGAGAAGGGTTCAAAGGTACTGACCTGGGTGCCAACTAGAGGCTTTGCTCTGGAGTTCCATGATTCCCTTCACTGAGGCTTGGGTACTAATTTGGAACCACAACCAAGTAAATCAGACCCAGAAACTGCCCCCCAGGTGCCCAGACACCTGCGTGGAGAGGCAGGCTGTTTCCTCTGGGCTGACTTCTTGTCTGGCCCTATACATCTCTCAGTTTCATCATAGCCACCACCAGCCTGGGGCTTTATGCCTCCACTTGCTGCTTGACCCAGTCCCAGGAGACCCTAGGCCTTAACTCGGACCCCTCCCAGGACCCTGCCCCAAAGGGTTATTCCTAAATGACTTCTGGGGGGTTTCCTTGATACAGTAACCCCTAGGGTTCCACACGAATGTGGGTGTTGTGAGCAAAGGAAAATTTTCCTGTCTGAGTAGTAGACAGTGGGTAGAACCAAGGGGTGGGTGTTCTTGTTCTGAATCAGAGGTAAGTGGGGGGGATGAGGCCCACTGTGCCTCAGTTTTATGTTAAAGCAGTACTGATCTTGGTGGGGTCAAAGGTCCCACTCAGCAGTTCAGGCTAGGTGGATGAAGACGTCCTGAGGTTAGGAGTTAATACTCATTTCTACTTCACATTTAAATCATACTCAGAGGCCTGGCCTTGCCTGGTTAATAGTTTGATTTCAGAAGGCAAATGATGGCTGAATCAGTGAATGACCACATTTTACAGTGAGAGAAAAAGGAAAGACCCAGCATTTGGTGAATGTTTACTCTTTATCAGGCACAGACTGTGCAGGGCACTTTAAATACACCATTTATCATTATGAATGGCCTAATAGTAGCAGATAATAACGAGTGAGACAGTTTCCACCCTCAATAAACTCAGCATACCTTGCTTGGTCTTTCTTCCAACAATCCTGTGAAATTAGTATTATTTACATTATAGATGCCCAGCCTTAGAGATGTAATTCATCCAAATTCATGAAGTCAGATAAGTGAGAGAGCTAGGCTATGGTTTGTTGGTTGACTGAATGAATGAGTGACACAGCTATGGCTGTGACCTCAGTCAAAGAGCAGCAACCAGATCAAACATTTATAGTTCTCAAAGTGCTTTTTCATCTATCATCTCCTTGGGCCTCACAGCCAGCCTATGAAGGAGGTCAGGCGGGTGCTATCTTTCTTCAACAGATGAGGCAACAGGCAGTTTGGGCAAGAGGCTTATGGCCATGCAGTAAACAAGAAGTGAGGCCATCCTAGAAAACTCTAAGAGTCCCCACAGTACTTTGTTTAATCATTCAAAGATATGCCACACCTGCTATGTGCTAGGCATGCTCCTACACTTTTAGATATTCAGTTCACTAAGATTTTCACTCAGTCAACAAATGATTGTGCACTCTCTATGTTCAAGGGAGTGTGGCAGGATCTAGGGATATAGCAGTGAATAAAGCAGAGGAGGAGGTTCCTGTTTCCTGGAGACACTTGGCAAAGATTGAAGAAAATATGCCCCATTGTCAAATGCCTAGTCTGCAATAGTGGCCAACCTCTACTATGTACAAAGCATGACTTGGGACCCTTATAGAGAAGGTAGGGGACAAGGTTATGAGCCACAGTCCCCAGCTTCAGAAATCTCAAGTCCAAGATCTTGGTTCACAAGATATCCACATATTCTGTCAGCATAAAACTTGGCTCTTGAAGAGTAGCTCCAAAAATGATCACAGCAACCTGATCACCTGTGAAAGGCAATTTGGTAACAGCAGTAATATTAGTTGTCATACTGAGTAATTACTATATGCCAGGCTCCATTCTAAGTGCTTCATGTATCTTACCAGTTATTTCCATGCTTATAAATCTTTCAAGAAAAGCACTACATATTATCATCCCCTTTTCTCATAGATGAGGAAACTAAGACTGGGGGAGATTAAGTAATTTGCCCAAGGATAACTACAGAGCAAGTAGGATTTAGCACTGGTTTGTCAAATTTTGTACCTGACCCTTAACAGTGGTGGAATTTCTCCCAGGGAAGCACTGGAGAGGCAGGCAGACATCAGGCATACCAGGAGCAACTGTGGCCTGGAGGGCTGGAGCCTCCAGAACCCCCAACAGATTCTTCTTCAATTCCTTCCCACAGGTCTGAACATCCCACAGAGATGGGAAGATAAGGTGGAAATGGTTAGGTATGCTCATGTTATCCTGAGGGCAATAGGAGTCTCTCCCTCTCTGCTGAAGAAGTTTGTGACCTCCATTTGCTACCTACCAACTCCCCAGAGAGAGACAGAAGGGGGTGGGGCCAGGGGACTCTTTCCTCCCTGGGAAGGGGTGGGGGTGGGGGTGGGGGGGACCAGTGAAAAAGAAAAGAAGCCTGACTGGTTCTTTACTCTCTTGGGCAAGAAGCCTGTATATATATATGGTATGTGTTCTTCACATGGAACCCCTTTGGGGGAATGTCAGGACACCTTTTGGACCCAAGAAGCCTCAGAGAGGAAAGACTGGCATAGCCCTGAAATGCAAGCTAAGCTAACAATTTCTGAGCATTGTAACTAGGTCATTAGGTTCCTGGAGAAGCCAGCTGTGGCTGGGGGGTGGGGGATGGGGAGGGAAATTTTGTAGCCTACCAAGATCCCTACTTCCCTTCAGGCCCCACCCTCCCCGAAATCTGCACCTGCTCCCAAACTGACCCCTCCCCCAAGCTAGGCCCAGCTGGGCCCAGCTGTCAACAGCTCCCAATGCCCCACCGCAGCCTTCCATGGGCCAGAACCATGGGGGCCTCTTGGGTAGGAGGCACCTTATTGCCTCCTGAGCCCTTCAGAAGGGAGCTGTGGGGCAGGGAAGGAGTGGCCTCTCCTGGTGGGTATTTTTTGCTCCATGAGAACAGCAAGAAAGCTGGACCCCTTTGGGTCTACACAGGGTACCTTCCTGGCATTGTTGCCACAGGTGGCAGGAGACAGGTGATGTTTACCCTGCTGAGACCAGAGTTGCCAAAAGGCTTCAATCAAGCCTTTGAATCTGCACCTGGCCCAGAGCCCCAAAATAACAACCAGGGCAGCCTACCTGATCTGCAGGTCACAGGTGCCTCTGGCTTTTATGTCTCTGCAGCTCTGTCTGCTGAGCCCCAGCTGGCAAGGGATTCTTTTTCCCATGGGTTACTGGAGGCCTGGCTGCATCCCTCTGGTTTTAGGCCTCTTCCCAGTGGGCCCACCTCTACTGTCAACCATCCCTATCCCTCTGCTCAGAGGCTGTCAGCATCAGTCCTTCTTCCATGACCAACGATACTGACAACCCAGACCCTCTTTAGCTAGTTTGCCTCCCAAAGTTTCATATACATTCCACCCTCCAGATCTGCCTAGGTGGCTCTTACAGAGCCTGCCCTTGCTACGTTCTTTTCACCTACCAGAAAGCCTTTATGGCTCACATCTTCCTAAGAGGTGATAATGAGGCATCATTATGATAACACTGACTGAGCATAATGTATGTCAGGAACTGTGCCAGATGGCCTATAGAGTCACTCACTCATTCCTCATTCAACAAATATTTGTGTCTCCTATGTGTCAAACATTCTACTAGATTCTGGGGATGAAAGAAAAAAATGAGATAAAGCCCCTATACTCTGGGAGTTTAGGGTTTACTGGAGTAGATGGACAGTAAATATATAAACATGAGTGGCCTCTGATGAGGTGATATTTTAGTTGAGATCTAAATGATAAGACTACCCTGATCAGACTTAGGGGAAGAGTGCTCCAGGCAGAGGAAACACAGCAAACCTGAGAAAAAAAATTACTGTTGTTATCCTCCTTGAAGGTCAACTAATTTATTTTATAGATGAGGAAACTGAGGATTCAGTGTGAATTACACAAAGCCACGCTGCTGAGGAAACCATTACTCAAGTGTTCAGTGGCCTCTCTCCTTCCTGACACCTTTTACTATTGGCACAGAAGACCTTCTGGGTTAGTGATGCAGTTGGAGAGGGAGGGTGAGCACTGATGATGCAGGTGGAGGGTGGAGGCCATTGGGCACGAGTCATCAGTTGAGTAGCTGATGGTGGAAGTGGGCAGGTTTGGCAGAGGTCCAGGGCACCTGTGGGGTGCAGCCAGTGGTTCTGTCCTCTTCCGTTTCTGGAATCTACACCACAGATTTGGCACAGTTTGCTTGCAGCCAATTGCCAAGTGTTTTAGGTCTATTCCTACTGATTCAAATGAGTTTGCTTCCTTAGGGATAGAGACATTTTTGCAGCCTAATTTTACATCTAATAGTAACAACCCTTCATGTTCATTGAGCAAAACTGGCTAAGCCCTAGCCCAACCTCAGGTCCTGTGACAGGTATTCAAGAGTGAAATAAGCCAGTCTGGGCCTGCAAAAAAGCTATGACGCAGGGGCTTGAGGACAGGCTTTGGCACCAGATATATCTGAGTGCAAGATGTACAAGTGGTGTTACTGTGGACATGTTATAGAGCCTCTTGGAGCTCTGGATTCTCCATCTTCACACCAGAGCAGTTGTGAGGACCAAACAAGATGACAGTGTCAAGGGCATAAACCTAGCACCTGGCACAGACCCCGCACTCAACACAGAGCATTACTAAAAAACACTTTTGTGTTTCACTTTCTCGTTTAAGCCTCGCTTACTCTAGTAGCTTGGTATTATTTTCTCATAATTATGAATGAGAATTTGAAGCTAATTTGCTTAGTGTTACACTACCAGCAAGAAAACAAGTTAAGTTTCAATTTGGAGCCCAGAGTTTTATCTATGGGTGGTTGAAGGTGATCAATACATACTAATGAGAATGAACCTTGCTTGGAGTGTCTGGGAACTGAGGGAACAGATAGGTGATGCACACAGTCTGATTCATATGGCAGAAGAACATCCGCTAGGCCCAAGGTGCAGGGCATAGAAATAAACCATTGAGGGGTAGGACCCAGTATCCACAGTGTTCCTAATATTTAGCATATATAAAACATTCATCAATATTGGATAATTTACTAAATGAAACAAAACTCCTTTAGACAACTCCAAGCAATGAATCCAGCCTTAGGGAAGGCAGGCAACATTGATAACACTGCCTCACAAGCCAGAACACAGAATCGAAGTCTGACTCTCATTTACTGTGGGATAAGCCCCTAGGCCTTAGTTTCCTCTCTGACATAGGACTGAACATACTTACCTCACTGTGAAATGACATATACAGAAGAGTCTGGTAAATTACAGTGTTATAATGCACATAAAAGCAATTATCATCATGCTACAGAATACTCAGGTGGTACAGTGTGAAGCCAAACACATTGAGTTTAAATCCCAGGTCCTCCTGGGTTTAGCCTGTGAGGCTCTGAGGATGTCACCTGTTTTCTGAGCCTCAGTTTTCTCAACTATAAAATGAAGATAGTGCCAGCTACCTTGTAGGGTTTTAAAGAAGGATTGGAGAAAACTGAGTTTTGGAATAAGGCAGACTTGGTTTCAAATCCTGACTCTGTCTCCTACTGAGTCTACCCAAATCTGTGTCCTATAATAAATAAGGTTGTTGGGATAGTGATACAGAGATGATGTTGGTAAAAGACCTGTCACACAGTGAGCACCGGATAAACGCCAATGGTCATCTAGACATGGTACAGTTGGGTAAGAGCGCACAGGGTAGTATTTAAAAGTGGGAACTTGGAAGACACCCTCCTAGGCTTTGCCACCTACTACCTCGCATAAGCTGCTTAACCTCTCTGTACCTCAGTTTCCTCATTTGTAAATGGAGATAATAGCAGTACCAACTACAGGGTGTTGCTGTGCGAATGGAACAAATTAATACATGTAAAGCACTTTGAACAATGCTTGGCATAGAGTAAGCACTTGATAAATGTTAGGTGCTATTAATAGTAACATTAACAATATTAACCACCATGGATGGAATAAGGAGGAGGGACTGTTTAATCCCAGGACATGGGCATCCCGTGGAATAATTCCCAGGAAGTCCATGGGCAGCTGTTTGTAGGCAAGTTCTTAGTCTCTGAGAGAAAAACTCTATGGAAAGGACATGAGGCTGAGGGCTCCTGAGCAAAAATCCCAGTTCTGCTGATCAGGAGGCCAGCCTCTGGGGAGACAAGTCAGGCTCCTTGGAAGGGACACTATGTTCCCAGCCGCCTGACTCAGGGGAACAAAGGCACGTGTATGGGGGTGGGGGGGCAGGCCGGAGGGAGGAGAATGTTTCTCTTTCAAGAGCGGAACAAAGGATCTGAGGCATAGTTGAGTGAGTTCCAATCCCCTCCCAAGCTAACTCCCATTCCTCAGATGATTGTCCAACAACATTTTCAACCTTCTAGCTTCCTCCTGTAAGGTGACTGGGGGGAGGGGGTGACAGGCTCAACTTCACTCTACCCTCTGTCATCAATCTCCAAGAGGCAGCATTTATATGTGCCAAACCTCTAAGCTCTTTCTTAGAGTAATCTTCATCCTATGCAGGGGTGGGGCAGGGACCCCTGGGGGAACTGAGGGTTAATGGATGACACAAGGCACTGCAAGTGACAAGTTTAATGTCCCTCTAGGCCTTAGTCCAAGACTGAAACTGCTACCGAGTGATGGAGCCATGGAGAAAAACCCCAAGTTGGGTCGGGGGGAAAGATGTGACAGAACCAAGTATAACAGAAATACATTTTCTACTCAAGAGGATGATGAGAGGTTAGAGAGGGAAGCTAGGTGAAGGCTGGAGAGGGAGGCAGTAAAGAAAGTAATTGACAAGAGGAAAAGGAAGGGACATAGCCAAAAAAAGTAGTCTGTGGCGTGGAGAGCCTTTAAGAACATTACTTTCCAGTTTTCATATTCTCGTCAGCAGGATTCAGACTGCTGGGCTGGGACAGGAAGCAGTCCATGGAAGTCATAGCAATGGCATTTCCTGAATGAGAAAAACCTCTAGTTCCGCGAGGGGAGCTCTGGAGCCTGCCCAAAAAGCCCTGTAAGGCTCCAGCTTGGCCTGAGAGTCTCATCAAGGATGAAACCAAGTAGCAAAAGGTTCCAAAGGCAGTTTTTTGTTTTGTTTTTTTCAAAAAAACTATTTGTAAATAATCAATACGTAATAAACAGGAAGCCATGATGTGACTGAAGGAACCCTAGGATGCGACTGCTGTTTGCTGCTGATCCTAACAGTCACTATGCTGAGAGCACAGAATCTTCAGAACAAGCCACTATTATAGCCATTTACAAGTTAAAAGACTTGCTCAAGGTCACACAGCAAATAAGTGGTCAGGTCCAGATTTGACAGTCCAAACCCTGCATTTTCCTCCTGATGTCACCTCAGACAAGCCACTTTGTCTTTATAAGCCTGATTTCCCTCCCGCACCTTCCTGGGTGGCTATGAGCATCAAAAAGGCAAGGTGAAAATGGAAGAGCTTGCTAAGCTGTAAACATAGAGTATTATTATTTTAGGGCCAGTGACAAATTATCCTGAATTGACAAAATTACTTTTCACAGTTAAAGTGCTGCAGGTGCTGATAGGAGTCATCCTACAATATAACTAATGTGAAATACGAGGGCTGTCCAGAAAAAAAATCTAGTCATAAATGCCTCTATTTTCCATATTACACAGCTGGATACTTTCTGGACAGCCCTCTTATGCCATAATGGTGGAATCTGCCACAGGTCTAAGGCCAGTGAGAACCAGGATTCCTAGGACTGTCTACTTCAACCCTGCACCTTACAGATGGAGAACCTGGGGCCTGGGGCTGAAGTAACTTTGCTGAGGTGAGACAGTTGAATTGAGCAGACTGAGAGCAGAACTGGGATCCTGACTCTAAGACCAGTGCTTGTACCAACATGGTACTCAGGAACACTATGGAGCTCCTGTGCTAATAGAAACACTGCTAGGGACCTGCCTGCCCTGAGGATGTGCTGGAGGGTCAGTAGAGAGTCCTAAAAAGGAGAATGGGTGCTGAAGATTCTGCAAATGGGTCTCTGACATGAGTTCTATGGCGAAGATAACAATTATACCAACATGCTCTGGCTCTATGTATCTCAGGCATCCCTCATAAGGTCTTTGCCATGACTTTGTGAGGTACCGTAGGTATTATTTGCTTCAAGATTCAGAGTTCAAGGGCTTACCCAAGGTCACATATCTAGAGGTGGGTAAGCTGAAACCTGAACCCAGACATGTGACAGTCATTTAGACAGTAAAGGATGACCACTCCAATACCACATTTGGAGAGAACTATCCCTAAAGAACATCTCGTTTATTTAGTCCTCATTCTGTGATCTCCAAGTGGTTAAAAAAATGTGGTAAGGGGAAGCCGGGACGGCTCAGTGGGTTAAGAGCTAACTTTGCAGGCCCGGGGACCAAGGATCGAATCCTGGCCCCGGCCCGTGTGGACCCATATGCTTAACTGGGGAGTGCCCCCAGTTCTGTTCTTACCGGGGTGAAGACCCCGGCCCAGTTCCTGCCCTGTGCAGCCCCACTCCCACCTGTGGAATGAAACTATGTGGAAAAATGAATAACGTGCAACTATGGAGACTGTTCTGGGCCCTCCCCCTTCTCTCTTGTCTCTGTCTCTGTATCTCTCTCTCTGTCAAAAACAATAAAAATAAATCTTTAAAAAAATGTGGCTTCCAAGATGTCTGGACCCATCAATACACAATGTGCAAGCCTGGTCTTATTTTCTAGTCCCTTTTCACCACTTCCAACTCTACTTCCTGATCCAAGTCACTACTTTTCTCTCCTGCCAGTTGCATCACCTCTTCACTGGGCTATCAGCTGCCACCCAGGCAGAATTCAGATTATTTCACCTTTGCTCCAAACCTCCTGGCCTCTCATTCAACCGAAGTTAAGTACTCATCAAGGCCTATAATGCACAATGTGCTCTTGCCCCTGGCTACCTATCCCCCTCAATCCCAACCACTCTTTACTTTCACCTGCTACCACTCTCACTTTTACTGTTTCTTTTCCAGCTACATTGGCCTTCTTATCCTTGAACAAACCAAGCACATTCCCTCCTGAGTCCATTTCCCCTGCTTATGACATTCCAGGTACCTACACTATTCACCACCTCACCTTCTTTAGGTGTCGGCTCACATATTACCTGTTGATGCCTGCCTCCACCACTCTTAAAACTGCAGTTCCACCTCCCTTTCTAGGCATGCCCTATGGCCTCAATCTGCTTTATTTTCTTCATAGCACTTACTTATCACCTAAAATGTTTGTATGTACGTGTGTGTATGTATGTATATATATATAAAATAAATAAAATGTGCGTGTATATATATGTGTAACCACATGTTTATTATCTGTTTCCACTAGAATGTGAGCTCCATGAGAACAGAAAATTAGTTTTACTTAATGCTGTACCCCTAGTGCCTAGGGCAGCCTGGCTCATAGTAGGAACTCAATAAATACTGTTTGAATCAATGAATAAATGATTCGATAAAAGGGCTATTCCTACTACTATTATTCTGGTTTGATAAGTGTTTGCTTCTTCAGAAATTTAGCGGGCATCTCTTTCATTAGGTACCGGCTATGCCCAAGACCTCTTGCTCAGCGCTAAGGAAATAAGTATGGACAAGGACATTCAGAAAGCTCCTAAACCTGATAAGAGAGATAGCAGTTTTAGAAATATCTTCTTTACACTAATTTAAACTCTACCTCTGTAATTTTCCTCTCATTTATCCAAGTTTTGCTGGGTATTACACTGATAAAAAAGGCTTAGACCTCTTCCTTTGAATACATGAAACCAGTAATCACATTCTCCTGGGTCTTCTCTTCTCCAGGCTAAACAAAAAGACCCCATGGAATTGTGGTGACTCAAGTTGGCCAACTGGGAATGGGGAAGATAGCCTGTTGGCTGGAGGAACAGAAGAGAAGCAGATCCAGGAGCAGAGTTACTCCTTCAAAGAAAAGAGAGGGAATCCTTAGGGAGGATGCCGTGGAATCAGGTTGGAGGTTGGGGGTAAGGACAGGGCCCTGATAATTAAGGGAGTAGGAGATTATGTTTCTGTAGAAGAGTAGCTCACTGGGAATTACCCCTAAACCTATGCACACTAAATCCAGAGAAAACCAGGGTTGCTGAAAGTTCGAAAGCCCAGGATGAAAGGCTGAGGGTGCTGGAAAAACCAGGGAGGTTGGGCACAGAAGAGGATACTCAAACCCACTGGCCTCAAGACAGATACCTGCTGGGAAAAGAAGCAACTGACAGCTAACAACTGCTGCTTCTGCAGCCCAAACAAATCTGGTAACTGCCCACACACAAGTCAAGAAAAACCCTCTGGGTTCCACCGGGACCCCTGAAAAAAATACCTGGGTAATTTTCTACCAGAAGCTGAAGGGCTCAAGGGGCTACTGGGGAAATTAGTCCTAGGAAGTCTGGAAAATCCTGTGATGGTGACAGAATTTTAAGAGCAACCTCAAATGTACATCCAAAAGAACTGGGTGCTTTGAGGGGGAGCCCTTGATACACTTCTGTCTCACTTTGGGACCTGAAAATTTCCATGTTTGGGGTTTCTAATGGGGTTTCCCCAAGAAGCCACAGAATTGCTAACTGCTGCTGAAATCTGCAAAGGTCACTGAGGTGTTTCAGCTAAACAGATGAGGGTTGTCCAGAAAGTATCCAGTCAGATAATATGAAAAATAGAGGCATTTATGGTTGGATTTTTTCCCTGGACATCCTTTGTCTATCCATGCTGAAGAAGGCAGAACCGGCAAGCAGAAACCTACAGAAACTAGAAGAACACAGAACCAGGCACCTGGGAAAGGCCAGATTATGTCTTCTCCCCTATAGATTATTCACTGCTCTCAACAATAGTGTTTCCATCTATGTACAGGGTTTCCCAGAGACAGTGATCCCAAAATGGCCAGGGGGTCCTCACCCCATAACTGTCCACATTCCCAATGGAAAACCCCCAAAACACTCTGACCCTCCAGAGAAGGTCACATCATATACCATTCTGTATAAATATCTGAGGGGCTGGCTTTGTTTATTCAGAAACTCTGGGGGCAAAATTCAGTCTTCTGAAGCAGGTAGTCTATTCACAAAAAGGGGTGCTTCCACCCTGCAATTAAGGCCCAGGAAGGGCCTTTGTTCTAGATCCTTTACTAGAGTCAAGCTTTGGCAGATGGCTATCATTATTCCATTTTATAGGTGGGAGAAATGGATGGACAAGAGACAAACAGGTCCAACATCTTGCCAGGTGACTCCTCCAGCCAGGCAGACAGTGGTGTGGCTACAAGTCTGGAATTCCAGTCCTTACAGACAGACATACCTGGAGCAAACCTCCTTCTCCCTATATGCACACAATTCTTATCTATTGGTAGGGCCTGAGATAATTTTAACAATGAAAAAATTAACAGAAGCCCACTCTTTTTTTTTTTTTTTTAGACAGAGACAGAGAGAGACAGAGACAGAGAGAGAACTGAACTGGGGGAGCTCCCAGTTCAGCATATGGTTCCGCTCGGGCCGGGGCCGGGGCCGGGATTTGATCCTCGGTCCCCGGCGCTGCAAAGTGAGCGCTTAACCCACTGAGCCATCCCAGCTTCCCCCAGAAGCCCACTCTTACTGGGCAAACCTGATACTCACTTGAGTTTTACCAGCACTAGAATCTGAGGCTACACACATGCCTTTAGGAACCTGCTATTGCCAACAAAGGCGCTGTTCTTCCTGCAGTTACCTGAACAATACCAGGATCACAGACCAGAGTGAACACCTCCACAGGCATGTTTGCTTGGCCCAGCAGCACCTCTGGCTTTCTGCGCTAGCATGCTGGGGTCACTATTACTCCTAGGACAATCTGATACGGATGAAAAGAGTTTAGACTTTGTGGAGTCAGGCCAACCTATTTGTAAATACTCATTTAGTCACTTAACTGCCCAGAGGGACACCTGGGGTCAGTCACTTAGCTACTAGGAGCTTCCCAGGTAAACTGAGAATAATACACCTACCTACCTTGGAAGGTTATTGTGTGGAATATATAAAATAATATGTCATTTCCATGAGGGAAGATACCAGGTATGGCTTATGACCAGCACCTAACACAGTGTATGGCTCTCAGTAAATGCTCAATAAATTTTGATTGCATAGGTAAGTAAAAGACCTAACACAATGCCTCAAACATAAGAGGTACTCCACAAAGGCTCATTTCCTTTTCCTTTCCTGCAGGGATGCTAAATTTAGAGTATACCCAAGGGCAAAAATACCCGTAACTCCTACACTCATGGATCCCTTAGCCACAGCTTCCAGGGGGGTTGTAAGATGCCAGTGCAGTAGCCAGTCTGTGCAACTCAACCAGAATGGTGCCTGACAGGGAACTGGGCAGGTACCTTCCATCCAAAGGATCCTGAGTCAAATGTTTACCTCCTGGCCTCAGGGAGAATGTATGTCCAGAAATGGTTGACTTAACTGGCTCTTCTGTACACATACATCCCCCCCTGCCCCCCATTCACCAAGAGGAAGTAACATATGGTATGTTGTCCAACTGGCTCTGATAATTCTTGAGCAAAAATAAAATGTAATTACAATTCAGTGGTAGTCTAATGAACTTGCCCAGTGCCGCTGTGTCTAAAACTTCTTTCCACATGCAACACTGGGTGACTGACAATTCTCTGGTGCCAGGCAGACCATACATCTCTCCCAGATTGCCTTTGTTAATAGCTGGCAACAACCCACTTGGTATCAGGACCACTGGCCAAAGACAACAGACAAAGTGGGCAAATGGCCCAAGTCTCTATTTGGAGATGCCTCAGAAGGTGTGTCTGAAGCACTGAAATCCTGTCCCTCCTGTAATCAGCTGAACAAATATTTGCCCCCAAAGAGAACCAAAGCAGGAGTGAATGAGAAGTCTCACACAAACAGGAACTATTTAATCATTTATCCCCCCAGGGAGTTCTCTTATAGAATGGCTTTTAAGTCTGGTCAGCCTTAGCTCAAGCCTTCCACCTTTGCCTCCCCCAACCCCACCCCAATCAACTGACCTCGATTAACTTGACCCCTTTGCCTTTTACAAAGACTGGCAGTAGAGTTGATGGAGTTGCAAAGAAATGGGAAATAAGAAAGGGGGTGTTCTCTGCTCAGTGGTAAACTGAAGTGCCTGCCACGCCCTAGGCCCAGCCTATGGATAATTGCATTCCTGACATTCCTGAGTCCATGGTGCATGGCCCCTTCCACTTCAACTCCTTCAATAGATGACTTATTTTCCATAGCCTACTCAATTTTGGGAGTACTGTGAGAGGACAGAATACCTGTTATAAACCCTGCACCTCCTTGAGGAAGGGAGATAGCAAGGAAATAGGCCTGAGTTCGTTGCAGAAGAGCAACAATGCCTACAATGACCACTGGTAAAGAATCTCTCGCCACCTCATCCTGACTGGATGACGGGAAGAGAATTCTCCCTCTGGGAAAGCAATGAAGGCATGACTGCTGGGCCCAGAAAATGTGTCTGGGACACAAACTTATTGGTTTCAGTCCCTATGCTCACATTAGCTCCAAGATTTATAATACCTATAAGACAAGGAGGGCTTGCCACATGTTTTTAGTGGAAGAAACCGAGGCTCAAGGTAAACTGGTCTGTCCAAGGTCACAAAGCTCGTTAAAGTGACAGTGCTAGGACTCACACCCATGTCACTTTGATTCCAAAGTCAGTCACTGAATCTTGATGTCCCATAGAGTCCCACAGACCAGGTTCTTACTTTATCAAGCAAACAGTGCTCAAGAGAAGAGGCCCCGGGGCCCTTGCCGGAAAGTAGCAGGCAGAACAGCTGGAGCTCACCAACTAACCCCAAGCCGTGAGATACAAAGTCCGGGGTTTACTGCGTGGCACAGCAAGAACTCTGCAGACAGGCCAACTGTGCACAAAGTTGCATACTTTTAGAGCAAGTGAACACAGAGGTGCAGCACAAGCACAAATGGCTACTGCCCTAAAGTCAGGTAATCCTCAGCTGTCCACACTGGTGGGAACTACTGCCTGGACAAGCCCTTTTCTGAGGAGAGCATCAGGTATGCAAACTCTGAAATACAGAGAGCTTGGTGTGAGGGAAGGAAGCCCTAGGGGAGAAGTAAGAATGGAGGGGCTTGTGGGTCACTGATACTATCTTCTCCGGGCATTATACTCTTCACCCCTTTGCATGGTGAGCCCTTATGTCAGGGTGAGGGGAACACTGGGTTAACTTCCCACTCTCAAAGGTTCTGGGACAAATGAATACACAGGCTACGTTTTCCTCTGCTGAGAAACTGGAATACAAGTATGAAAGACTGGGGTCATGAGGGTGACCAGAATGAAAGACGCCTGGTCCTTCAAGAACTAGGTCATCTATATTTCAGAATTAACCTCTCTTAGGATACAGTGAGGCCAATCACATCTTCTTAAACATGTCCAGTAATCACCCAGCACTACAGAAAGAGATATGGGGAAAGGCTGTTGGGGATCTGACAAGAGTTCCAAGGAAATGGGATACGCAAGGGGTGTGGGTCCTTACCCAGCCGCCGTTCTCCTGGATCCAAGGCTCTAGGTGGTCATTCAGGTAAGTGGCCATCCAAGTTGCAATCCGACTCACCAATACCTGCATCTCCTTGTCTACGCTTTCCACGCACAGTGCCCCACCGAAGGAGAAAAAGGCCACAATGCGACCCCAGTTCACCCCATCCCGGAATAGTTCATTCACTACCTGCTCAAAGCTCTGATATGCTGTCCCTGGGGTGATGTGGAGCTGCGATGTCAGGTCGCTAAATGCCCGCCGGTACCTCAGTTCAAACTCATCACCTGCCTCCCTCAGCGCTTGCTTCACCGCTGCCATAGGGATCACCTCCCTGGCATCCAAGCTGCTGCTGTGGCCAGTGGCTCCATTCACCGCAGGGCTGTCCGCCAGATGCCAGGATGGGTTGCCATTGATGGCACTGGGGGTCTCCATCTCTGATTCAGTCCCTTCTGGGGCCTCAGTTCTATTCTCTTCCACATCATTAAACTGACTCCAGCTGTATCCTTTCTGGGAAAGCTTGTAGGAGAGAAAGTCAACCACCAGCTCCCGGTTGCTCTGAGACATTTTTATAATAGAGATGGGCTCGACCAGTCCATTGTCCAAAACACCTGCTCACTCACTGAGTCTGGTCTCTGCTTAGTGGTTGTCTTCTGAGATCCAAAGCCAAGACAATGTTCTGAAGAGAGAAGGGAGAGAAAGAGATTCAGGGAAAAACAAAATAACATGCATACCATTTAATCTACAACATCCCATTGCACCTCCAGGTACCAGAACTGGTTTCTTTGTGGCTCTTGAAGAAATGGGTCTAGCTTCCCAGAGAGTTCAATGAAGTCGAATTAAAACCACCAGTGGGCTCGGAATCATCACACCGGCCTTTTTTACCCCAACCACCCCCCTTTTCTCCGACATGCCCTCTCCACGGGCAATCTGCCCCCATCCCCACCCCCGCACCACCTACATTCACCCCCGCACCACCTACATTCAAATCCGTCTCAGAAGACGGCAGGCAGGTGCAGTCCTCTAAGATCTTTTGTATCATAGGTCGGGAAAGGAGGTGGCAGCCGGGATGCCGGTAACTCAGCCGGCCTCGCGGCGGCTGGCAAAAAACCAGCTCCGGCTGGAGGGATCATGCGACCCAGGCTGGGAGCCCAGAAGGCGACACAGGAATTACGAAGCTCAGAACCGGCCCTCGCTAGCTAGCTTCCTTTTCATCGCCCAGAACGAGGGCGGCCTCCTGCCACCCGGGAGCCCAGCCCCCTCGCTATACTGCACGCTCCTCGGCTCTCCCTCCGCCTCCTACTGGGAGCCAGGAGAACTCTCCCAGAGGCGGCTGGCGTGGGGCTTAGGTTGTGTTGGCTTTTCTTTCTTTCTTTTTTCTCCTCTATTTAAGTACCGGGCCAGGGTGAGGCTTCCGAAACCCTGAAGGGACTTCTCAATGGGGCTCAAGGTTTCGAAGAGGGACGTAGGGAGGGGGAAACTGCCTCGGATTTGCGGTCTGACTTCGGAAAGGCCATCCCCGGGTCTCTCCGGGAGGCTGAAGGCCGGGGACTCCCCAGAAACGCCGCTGGTGTTCTTTGAATTCCCCAAAGGCCCTGGACGCGGCGGCGGCGGCGGCAGGGAATTGCCGGATCCTCCATTCCCGGCACGGACACAATGGCCGCCGGCGCCCTGCACAAAGAAGGGGTGAGGGTGAGGCGCTGGGCCTCTCCTCTGGTCAGGGAGAAGGGTCGAGGCCTGCTTCAGGGCCCCCACAGCTCAGACCACTTTTTCCTGGGGCCAGGCCCGAGGCGGCTTCCTGGCGCCCCCGGAGGGCTTGGGGGTCTGGAACTGCACCTCTCCGGAGCACGGGGTGGGTGGGCTGCGGCCTCGCGGCTTCTCCCGCGCGGAAGGCCGGGTACCCGCCCGGCCACCGCCCCGTTGCTAGGCAACCGCTCTCCCTCAGGGGCGCCCCCTAGACCTTTCTGGAGGAGGGGTCTCGCCCCCAGCGGGCCCGCCCCAGCATAGCCAATCAGACAGTCCAGTCGGCACGGAAGCCGGACGGCGAGGGCTCCCATTGGGCGCAGCGCCTGCCACGCACAGAGGAGGCGGCACTCACCTGCGAGCCCAGCGAGCCTTGGGGGGCCACATTCCCCTCTCGTCGGCCAGGTCGTTTCCAGATGCGAGGGCTCTTCGCGGCCGAGTTGCGCGCGCCGCGGAATCGAACCGGTCTACCTGGCTGACTGCTCACCCTGTCTCTTCCCAACGAGCCGGCCTCAGTTTCCCCATAAGAGACCGGGGGAACTTGCAAGCTCAGTCACTTCCGGTGCCGCTACAGCGCGCGCGAGCCCGAGACGCAAAGGGAGTGCGCGCCTCGAGGACTAGCTCCGAGACCTGGGAGAGAGCGCCCCCTTGCGGTAGATCTCGGGAATCGGGGCCGCAAAAAAAATAAAAAAGTTTACAATCACATTTCCATTCATTCATTCATTCATTCAGTTTCATCCATCCGTCAGTTTACATGTCGAAAAAGCACCGCGTTGTGGCTAAGAACCTTGGGATTCAAGCTCTACCAGTTGGTCAAATTACTCAACTGCTCCGTGCCTCACTTTCCTTAACAGTAAGATGGTTAAAAACCAATTTTCATTGAGTTACTGTGAAGATTAAAAGTTATGTGTAAGGTCCGTAAAAAAGTATATGGTCCATAGTATATGCTGCATAAGTTCATTTATCAAATGCTTATTGTTTGGGTTGCTGAAGATAGAGTTGGGAACAAGAAAGGACATGGTGTCTACACTCATGGAGACTTAAACCCTTGAGATGGAGAGAAACATTAAATAACAGGAAATATACGAACAAGGTAATTTCAAATAGTGACTCAGAAGAAAGTAAATCAGGGTGTTGTCATAAAGAGGGTAAAGGGAGAGGTGCTACTTTAGACTGGGTTGTCAGGGATGTAAGCCCTGCCCTCCCTTCCTAGTGAGGGAGAGAGGCACTTATTCAACAATTGTTTATGTAGGGTGGCCAGGGATATCCTTTTTATTATTATTATTATTATTGTTAAATTTAATGTGGTGACATTGATTGGTAACAATTAGATAGCTTCCAGATGCACAAGTCCACATCACATTACCCACGGACCGCATGATGCGCCCACCACCCTGAACCAGCTCCCCCTCCACCACCACACATCCGGTGCCCACCCAGGGATATCCTTTTTGAAGAGATGATATAGAACCCAAGATTTGAAGTATAAGAAAACTCCAACCCAACAGAAGAGACTGGAGAATATCAACCTAGGCAGAGGGAACAGCTTGTGCAAAATGTCCTGAGGCAGGAAGATCTTGGCATGTTCCAGAAGCTGGAGGAGAAGCATTATGACTGGAAGGTAGTGAGGGAGGGCAAATACGGTGTGAGAGGAGGTTAGAGAGGTGACCATGGAAGTGAGTTGGACTTGAGTCTAAGCATTGAAATGTATCTTATTTTGTTACTTGATTTAAAAACTAGGTATACAGGAACACTGAATATTAGAAGAGCATAGAATTTAATTAATTATTTTATTTATTTTATTTATTTTTTATTTTTGAACTGAACTGGGGGCCTCACCACATTCGGGAAGTACACCCCAGTTCAGCATGTGGGTCCGCCTGGACAGGAGCCGGGATTCGATCTTCGGTCCTCGGGGCTTCAAAGCAAGCACTTAACCTGCTGAGCCATCCCAGCTTTCCCTAGAATTTAAAAAAGTAAGTTTCCTCTTTCCACCCTACTTTCATGTTTTTTTATACAAATGGTGCCTTGCTATAAAAGCTTCTAGTCTTCCTTTTTTCACTGAGCTCTACATTTTGGATTGGCCTCTGTTTTAAAACTAACACACAACTTTATGAAGACATGCCATAATTTACTTGCCCAATTCCTATTTTGGAACACTTAGGTAGTTTCCAATCTTCTCCTATTACAAATAATATTTTAACTTGTCCACTTGTTATTTTACATATGTGGGAATTTATCTACTAGGTAAATTCTTGGAAGTGGACTTATCAGTAAATGAGTGTATGGATTTGTTTTTGATTTGTTTTAATGGATATTGGCAAAGTGCTCTCCATAGCAGTTGTACCAGTTTGTCCTCCCATCAATAAAGTATGAGAGTGTCTATTTCCTCATATCCTGAACTACACAATGTGTTAGCAAACCTTTCTATTCTTGCCAATCAGATAGATAAAAACCGAGAAGCACTTTTATTTTTTATTTCTTTTCAGTAAGAGTGAGATTGAGCAATTTTTTATATTTATGAGCCTTTTGGGGGGAAGGTATATTGATTCCTCTGGTAAATTCTCTGTTCATTTCATTTGCCCTTTTTACACTTGATCTTAGCCAAAAGGCCAAGAAGCGATTATTTGCCCTTTTTTCAGTTGGTCTTTCTCGTCAACTTTTTTTTCTCATGGATTTAAAGGAATTTTTATCCTTTTTTTCTACATGCAAGTTGTAAATATGTTTTCAGTTTATTATTATGATGGAAAATTTATTTTTATTTTTTATTTTGCATGTACTTTAATTTCTCAGTCTTTTCCTTTGTGGCTTCTGGGTTCTATGCTAGTCTTTGAAAGACCTTCTCCAGTTCGATCTTATAAAAATAATTCTGCTTTCTTTTAGTATTTATGTGATTTTTAGATTTTAGATTTTAGACTTGAATCCTTGTTCTATCATAAATTCATTTTGGTGTAAGGTTTGAGGCAGGAACCCAAAAATGTTTTCCAATAGCTACCCAGTTACCTCAATATTACCACCTTTTCCCAATTCATTTGAAATGTCTCCATTGGCATAATCTACATTCCCAAGTGTATTTGGGTAAACTTCTGAACTTTCTGCTATATTCCATGGAAGGGTTTTAAATGGGTAGGACATGATCTTTTATTTTTAAAAACCTGTGGTGTCATGATTTTTTTAGTGTGAAAATTAACAATATGGAAGTCTATGATGTGTTTTGGGAGCCCAGCAGAGGGCAAATCAACTCTGCTCAGTCATGGGATTCATTGAACTGGCTCTTAAAAGGAGACTAGGACCTTGCCTAGGAGAGAAGGGAGGTAAGGGTCATTTTAAGTGGAAGGTACTTCTTGAGAAAAGGCATGGAGGTCTAACATAGGAACCAATGGTGTGTTCTAGAAATAAATTGAGGGGAAGCTGGGATGGCTCAGTGGGTTAAGCGCTCACTTTGCAGAGCTGGGGACCGAGGATCGAATCCCGGCCCTGGCTGGTGCAGACCCATGTGCTGAACTGGGGAGTTCCCCCAGTTCAGTTCTCTCTCTCTCTCTCTCTCTCTCTCTCTCTCTCTCTCTCTCTCTCTCTGTGTGTGTCAAAAACAATAATAAATAAATAAATAGAAATAAATTGGGATGGCTAAGAGGGGTGTGGTGGTGGAAGAGATTGAATGTCAATATGTACCCAAGTGTGCAGGATACTAAATAGGGACCAGAGGGGCCAGCCAGGCTTTTTAAACAGGGCATGAAGAGATTTATAATTTGGAAAGATGGATAGTCTTTTGGAAAAGGAACTTTGCAATATTTATGAAGAACCTTGCAAACAGCTCTTGAAAGATCATTGAGAAATGTTTGATTGGAATCTAATTTAAAGTAGTGAAATGCAGCTAGAGATTTATCTTTAACAGAGATATTTATGCAAGGTTATTTATAACACAGGAAAGAAAAATTAAAACTAAAAAGTTCAATAAATAGAATGATGTTTTATAGAGGTTAAATTCACATATTAAAATTGTTATTTAATGATGTGGGAAAATGCTCAAAACATTAACACTTTGTAAAAAAAGGTTATAAAACAATGCTGAGAATTACTTGAACTTATAAAAATGTATATTACATGCAAAATTTAGTGGAAGGAATTATACCACAGTGCAAAAAAGGTGGATTGTTGAGTAGTAAGATTATGGATGATTTTATTTTATTTGTTATATTTTTCTTTGTTATCCAAAGATGACTGTGTTTTTTAAATTGGAAAACAGTATTTTAAAAACTTGCTTGCTGAGATTTAGATGATGAGGAAATGCTTATGGTCTAATATTAAGTAAAAATAAAAGTATGCAAAATTTGATGTGTGACATGATCTCAACTCTAAATAATACCATGCATAAGAAAAAGGCTGGGGAAGCCGGGATGGCTCAGTGGGTTGGGCGCTCACTTTGCAGCACCGGAGACTGAGAATCGAATCCCGGTCCCGGCCCATGAGGAACCATATGCTGAACTGGGAGCTCCCCCAGTTCAGTTCTCTCTCTCTCTCTCTCTCTCTCTCTCTCTCTCTGTCAAAAATAAATAAATAAGTAAAAATATATTTAAAAAAAAGAGTGCTATCTCACTATTTAAAAAAAAAAAAAAGAAAGAGAAAAAGGCTGCTGGGAAGCTGGGATGGCTCAGCGGGTTAAGTGCTCGCTTTGCAGCCCCGGAGAGCGAGGATCGAATCCCGGCTACGGCCTAGTCAGACCCATATGCTGAAGTGGGGTGTGCCCCCAGTTCAGTTATTGCCAGGGCCTATGCGAGAGGCTCCTGGCTCAGTTCCTGCCCTGCGCAGCCCTGCACCCACCTGTGGAGTGAAACTATATGGAAAACTAATGCTGTCAACCATGGAGACTGCTCTGAGCCCTCCCCCTTCTCTCTGTCTCTGTCTGTCTGTCTCTCTCTCTCTGTCAAAAAAAAAAAAAAGAAAAAGAAAAAGAAGAAAGGCTGAGAAAGCAAAAAGATAAAGACAAAAGAAAAATGAAGAAAGCCCTTGCACAGATGCTAAAGAGGAACAGAACCAGAATGGTCAATAAGCCTGAAAAGATGCTCCACCTCACTAGTTATCAGGGAAAATGCAAATTAAATCCTCAGTGAGATATCATTTCACACCCACTAGATTGACACAAATGAGAAAAATCTAATCAAATCACATGTGGTTCAAAAATGTGAAATAACTTTGGAAAAAAATATTGTTACCTACTCAAGTTGAAGATGCCCATGACCTACGATCCCACAATTTTGTTCTTTGATGTATTCCCTAGAATAACTCTTGCATATGTGCAATATAAATGCTCTTCTGAGCATTTATACTTGTAGCCTCACTACTTATAATAGCACAATTGGAAAACTACCCAAGTGTCCATGTAGCAAAATGGTTAAATAAATTACTATTTGTATATACCTAGTAATATGGTACAATGAGAAAATAAGGGAATTTAGCCGCATAGAGCATGAAAGGATCTCAGAAACAGTGTATGAAAACATTGCAAAAAATAATGCAGTATGATCTCAGGTATATAGTTTGAAAACAGGCAAAACTACTCAACCCACTGCTGAGGGTTTGCGGTAGCCGGCCTTCTCCAAAGATCACTGCTTCCTGGTATTTACACCCCTGTGTAGTCCCCTCCCTCATTGTATCAGAGTTGTGAGTGACTGATAGCAAATGGCGGAGATGATGATATGTCACTTCCAAGACTAGGCTACACCTCTTTCTCTCTCTTAGCAGCCCAATGGAGAGGCCCATGTGTGGTGAAGACATGAAGCTTCCTGCTCAGTCACGTGAGGATGACAACCTTCAGATGACAACAGCCAAGCTTGTCTATCGCCTTATTTGAGAACCTGAGCCAGAACCATTTCACTAAGTTGGATTCCTGACCGTCAGACTGCATTAGATAATAAATGTTTGTAGTTTTTAAAAAAGATTTTATTGTTTTTGACAGAGACAGAGAGAGACAGAGAGAAGGGGGAGGACCCAGAGCAGTCTCCATAGTTGTACGTCATCAGTTTTTTGTTTGTTTGTTTTTTAAATATATTTTTATTTATTTATTTTTAACAGAGAGAGATACAGAGACAGAGACTGAGAGAGAACTGAACTGGGGGAGCTCCCAGTTTAGCATATGGTTCCACACGGGCCGGGGCCGGGATTCGATCCCTGGTCCCTGGCGCTGCAAAGTGAGCGCTTAACCCACTGAGCCATCCCGGCTTCCCCACGTCATCAGTTTTTGACATGGTTTTGTTCCACACAGGTGGGCAGGTGCCTTGCAGGGCGGGAACCGGGCTGGGGGCCTCCCCCATGGGAAGCACACCCCCAGTTCAGTATATGGGTCCGCACGGGCCAGGGCTGGGATTTGATCCTCAGTCCCTGGGGCTGCAAAGTGAGCCCTTAACTCACTGAGCCATCCCAATTTCCCCAAAAAAGCATTACTTTTTTAATTTTTTTATTGTTTTGACAAGAGAGATACAGAGACAGAGAAAGAGAACTGAACTGGGGGCACTCCCCAGTTCAGCACATGGGTCCACGCGGGCCGGGGCCAGGGTCAGGATTTGATACTGGGTCCCCGGTGCTGCAAGGTGAGCGCTTAACCCATTGAGCCATCCCGGCTTCCCCAGCATTACTTTTAAAATGAGAAATATAAGAGGACGCCGGGATGGCTCAGTGGGTTAAGGGCTCGCTTTGCAGTTCTGAGGTCTGAAGATCAAGTCCCGGCCTCGTCCTGTGCAGACCCATATGCTGAACTGGGGTGTGCTTCCCATGTGGGAGACCCTCAGTTCAGTTCTTGCTTGGTCAAGCTTCCCATGCAAGAGGCCCCTGGCCCGGCTTCTACCCTGCGCAACCCCTGCCCACCTGTGTGAAATGAAACCATGTCGAAAACTGATGACTTACAACTATGGAGACTGCTCTGGGCCGTCTAGCTTCTCTCTGTCAAAAACAATAAAATTTAAAAAATGAGTAATATAAAATGAGAAGCAAACACATACATTAATATATATATAAATATAAATACATATATACATAAATACATATATACAAGGAGTGTCTGGCAAAAATCCAGCCATAAATGCCTCTTTTTTCATATTATGGGTGGATACTTTCTGGTAGGTATAGCTATATGAGGGCATTAATAGATCTTGTATTTTCATTTCAGAAATCTCAAGAGATTTTTAAAAGACACACACTCACCTTCTAGCACTCATTTTTAAACCGAGGAGTGGAATTGGTGATGGTGTGTGGTGGGAGAAATTAGATATTTTCACTTTTTACTTCATATATATACAGTATTTATGAACCCAGGTGGATCTGGCTGCAAATCTTACCTTGCAGTGTGGCCTTGGACAAGTCACGTCACCTCTCTTGAACTTCATTTTTGTTTTTGTTTTTCTAATCTGGAAATCAAAAATAATAGCACCTACCTGGTAAGGGTGTTGCAATGATTAAATAAAATAAGGAACATATAGCACCTATCATATATTTTGATGCTATCATAAACATAATGTAAATATTACTTTTATAATTTAAAAACATTTTTTAAATTATGATTATGATTATGATTATTATTTTGAACTCAACTGGGGGCCTCACTGCATTCGGGAAGCACACCCCAGTTCAGCATGTGGGTCCACCTGGGCCGGAGCCGGGATTCGATCCTTGGTCCTTGGGGCTTCCAAGCGAGTGCTTAACCCACTGAGCCATCCTGGCTTTCCCTAAAAACATTTTTAAATAGAAAAATCTCATATATTAAAGTGCCTTGACCTAGGCTCCAAGCCAGTCATTGCCTCTGGGTGGATGGAATTTCAGGGCTTCCTTCCTTCTCCTCTCAGAAGAGACACAGGCACCCCTTGAGCCTGACTCCCACTGAGTTTGTGCACGAGCTGCACCCCTTGAGCCTGACTCCCACTGAGTTTGTGCACGAGCTGCACCCCTTGAGCCTGACTCCCACTGAGTTTGTGCACGAGCTTATTGAAAAGGAGCTCCTGTATCAGCAGCCTCTCTCCATTCCCTTCCCTGACAACCACAAATCTGCTCTCTGTCTCTATGAATTTGCCTATTCTGAAAATATATCAATGGAATAGTAACATTGTCTTTTTGAGTCTGGCTTCTTTTACTTAGTATAATGTTTCAGATTCATCTAGGTTGCCAGATGTACCAGTATTTCATTCCTTTTACTAAAAAATATTACTCCAATGTATGGATTTACCACATTTTAATTATCCATTCATCAGTTAACAAACACTTGGGTTGTTTCCTATAGCCTGTTCCTCTTCACTTGATTTTAGCCAAAAGGCCAAGAAGCGATTATAGTCTATTGCTCTTAATCACAATGTGCTAAAGTCTCTCTAATCCTTCTCCCACAATAGATTCCACATCAGCAATGAAGGAAGAGATCAGGAAACACGCCCAGAGCTCCCTTTGCTTGGCTGTGTGGCAACTGTGAGAGACGGAGTGATGCACCCTTCTCCAGGGATCCTTTTAATGGGTGTCCTGGGTGATCACAGCCACCTTGCTTGGTCACTTCTGGTTAGATGGTGGAAAGAATGACAGATGTAGAGTAAAGGAGCAGATTTGGAAGAAGTGGGAGTAGAAGTTGATTCTCTCTCTCTCTTTAAGATTTATTTGATTGTTTGAGAGAAGGTGAGAGAGAGAGACAGAAAGAAGGGGGGAGTGCCCAGAGCAGTTTCCATAATTGTACATCACTATTTTCTGACATAGTTTCATTTCACACAGGTGGATGTGGGGCCATGCAGGGTGGAACCAAACTGGGGGCCTCCCATACAGGAGGCAAGAACCTTTGCCACCATCCCAGGGGTTAACAGTTGCGATGCAGTTCAGCACGTGGGTTTGCACAGGCTGGGGCTGGGGATTGATTCCCGGACCTTGCGGTTGCAAGGTAAGAGCTAGACCTGTTGAGCTATTCTGGCATCCCCTCTCACTTTTTAAAAATAGAGTTTGAAGAGCCCAAATTACTTTCTACCCCATTGGCTTCTCCTCTTCTCTCCTTTGCAGACTTCTCTCCCCTACCAGACTCCCACCATAAAAAAACAATAAATTCAAAGCACACAGATAGTACATGGATAATTCTTTTTTTAAATGTAAAGATAAAGCTCAAATTATCTATCCTTTCTGTGCACAAATCCAATTTTGTTTCTCCCCTTTAAAGTTCCCACACTGTGTGAAAAAGTTGTCTAACCTCTCTGAGCCTAAATTTCCTCAGTCTATAAAATGGGAATGGGAATGGACCTACCTCACAGGGTTATTGTTAAGATGAAATAAGTTGGAATGCTGGGATAGCTCAGCACGTTGAGTGCTTGCCTTGCAACCGTGAGGTCCAGGGATCAAATCCCAACTTCAGCCCGGGCAAACCTATATGCTGAACTGTGGTTGCTAACCACTGGGATGGCAGCGAAGGTTCTTGCCTTCCATGTGGGAGGCCCCCTGGTTTGGTTCCTGCCCCACATTCATCTGTGTGGAATGAAACCATGTCACAACTCTAATGATGTAAAACTGTGGAGACTGCTCTGGGCCCTCCCCACTTCTCTCTGTCCCTTTCTCTCTTCCTCCTTCTCTCAAACAATAAAAAAAAAAAGATGAAATGAGTTAATATGTGTGAAGTACTTCAAACAGTGCTTAGCATATGGTAAGTGCTAGACGTTATTATATATACCCATGGGAAAAGTGGAGTATTGTTTTGCATATTTTTAAAAAACATAATGAATTTATATCAACTATCAATTTGTTTTTAACTCAAAGACATGTTTCAAAGATAACGTCCCTGTCAGTTTAGATCTATTGAACTTTTTGAACAGATGCTTAGTATTTCATCCTACAGACAGTTTAATGTCCTGCTACACATGGACATTTAGGTGGTTTCCAATTTCTCACAACTACAATTCAACAGCTTACTAATTGATTTCCTTATTTCCACTCTTGTTCCCCGTTCATCTATTTCCAGTAGAGCAGCCAGAGTTATTTCATTAAAAGCAGAAAGCAAATCAATGCTCAAAACCCTCCCAGGACTCCTACCTCATTCAGAGTAAAAATCAAAGTCCTTATAATGGCCTAGCTTGTCTGCATCCTGCCCCAGAAAATCTCTGGACACATCTCCTGATCCTCTTCTTTTGTCCATTGATCCAGCCACCCTGATTTCCTAGCTATTTCTAAAACATGCATGTATGTTCCTGCCTTTGCACTTGCTGTTCCCTGCACCTGGAACACTCTCCCTTCAGTTATCTGTATGGTTTACTCCTTCAGGTCTTTGTCCAAATGTCCCTGAACTACCCTATTGAAAATTGCAAACCCCTTTTCCATAGATAAGGCCAAAACAGTGATGACTGAAATTGTGGATAGAGTGGACTAGATATATATGTCTGTGCTTCCTTCCAGCTCTAAAATTCTGCTTTGGTGATTTCAGACCTCATAATTTCCCATTGATGAAGGATGGGAACTTGAGACTCAGCCTAAAATGTAGTTGATGCAGAAGGAATGACAGGAGAAGAATCCCTTGGACCAGGCTTACCTCGTGTCAGTTTAGGAAGTTCTTATACACATCCTGGCCTCCTCACATTGCCTCACTCACTCACTCACTCACTCAGTACCTTCTGCCTGGTAGGCCCTGGAGACAACACAGATCTGATGCCCTCTCCCTCTCAATATAAAGCAAGCTATCTCTACCTCCACCCTCACCCCAGGCCTGGCCTCTCCATGGCCCTGCATTTACTGTTGCTTGGGTGATGTGTTTGCTGCAAGTGGGCAGTCACAGCTCAGGCAGACCCTGTCCTCCTTTTATTGCCATCCATACTTTGGGGCCTGGAGAAAAAATGGCTTTGAATTATCACCTCCTAATACGCTACGTCATTTATTTATTTACTTTATTTAGTGTCTGTCTTCTCCATTAGAATGTCATCTCCCCGAGGACAGAGATTTTGTCTTTTCACTGCTGTACCCCCATACTTACCACAGTGACTGACACTGAGTAGGTCCTCAACAACTGCTGCTGTGACTGTGCCTTTGAAAGTGAATGCACATGTCTCTTGGAACTAAACCCGGAAGTAGAAATCCTAGGTCACAGAGCATACACATTTGACATTTTGATAGCTATTGTCAATTTACCCTCAGCAACCAAAACTATTCATTCTCCCACTTGCTGAGTTAAGTTTGCAGATCCTTGATATTATTAAACTTTTTAATTTTGGTCAATATGATGGGTGAAAAATGGCACCTCCTTGTTTAAATTTCCTGTACTACTAGTGAGGCCAAGCACCTTTTTGTGTCTTTAATGGCCAATGTTGTTTCTTCTACTAAGAATTGGCTATTTTTCCCCCCATTTTTTCCCTATTGAATTAAAAAAATTCTTTTCTCACTGATTCATAGGAAATTTTTTGTTTCTTTATATTTTGGGTTCTAATCCTTTGTTATATGTGTTGGAAATATTTTACCCCTCAGTCTTGTTTGCTTTGTCAAATAGAATTTTAAAATTTTGGTTTTGCCTGTCTTTTGCTTTGTCTTAGTTTTTCCCTGTCTTACTTAAAAGTTTCCTACTCCACTGTCATAATCACATTATTTTAAAACTAAAAATTTTAAGTAGACTTAGGGTTTTGGTTTATTTGCAATTTGATTTTGTAACTGGTATGGGATGAAAATTTAACGTAGTATTTCTCCCAAATGAAAGCAAATGTCCCAACTCCATTATTTGTTTGTTTCCATCTGACTTGAAATTCTACTCTGCATTTACTAAATTCTGATATACATGAGTCTGTTTCTGAGCTCTTCAACTCTTCTACTGGCTTTATATCCTACTTTAAGAAAACTTTATAGAAAATCTGAAATACATATCTGTATATGAGTATGTGTATGCATATATGTGTCATAAACCTGTCAACTTCAACAATTCTCAATTTGTGGCTAATCTTGTTTCAGTTATACTCCTACCTACTTCCCTCCACTACATACTCCCAGTTATTTTGAAGGAAATTCTAATAATTTCATCCCGACTACTTCTATATGTAGCTCTAAAAATAAGTTATTAAAACACAAACTAAACCAAAACAAAGAAACCCTTGCAGTTTATTTTTTTGCAGAAACTAAGGATTTTATCCCCATTGAGTCAATTAACCATACTTTAAAAATTACTATAATTTCATAACATTTTAATGTTTATGACATATGGTATGACAATTCCCCCATATTTTCTTTCAAAATTCAGATGCCACTTCTTGTGCTTTTCTTCTTCCATGATTCTTTAGAATCAACTTGGTAATTTCTGTAACAAAACCTATTGAAATTTTAATTGGAATTGCCTTGAGCTTTTAATATGGAGAATTGACATCTTTGCAGTATTGGATTAATCAATAAGGTATACCCATTAATAAAGTATATCCACCTCATTCAATTACGTTTAGTTATTCAACGAAATTTTACCGTTTTTAATTTCCCATAAAGATCTTGGGTTTATTTTTTAAATCTTTGTATCTTTTGTTGTTATTATGAACGGCGATCTTTTTGATCTAGTCGTTGATATTATTTTCTAATGGATTATTGATGATGTATAGAGCCAGACGTTCTTAATTCAAATCCCATCTCCTCCACTTATTACATGGACAAGTTTACTCAACTTTTCTGAGCCTTTGTTTTCTACACTATGAGGATAATAACACCAGCGATATAATTGAAATTACATCGGAAGGACGAGGTACCCAATAAACCACGGTTTAGGACCGGTAATATCAGGGCGTGGACTGGATAAAGAATTTGAGAGACTCCTTCATTGGCAGAGAAGCTAAGGGCGAGAATATGTTGCACGCAGGAGACTCCACATTAAAAGAAATGAATTCCTGTGAATATTCAAGCACAGTTCACAACTACAGGGAGAATAATAAACAAATGTAGACTTAATTTCCATGAAAGTTTTGGGGAGGTCCAGGATGGGCGCTGTTCTGTTTTAATCGACTACCCATCTCCTCAGTTGGTATCACCTTTCCCAAATAGCCGAGCATTCTGGGCTTTGTAGTAAATTCCTTATTAGAGGTGTTCCAATGGACTCACGCAGTCGCCTGAGACTACAATTCCCAGGAGCCTTCAGGGCCAGTAGTTTGCTCGGCCCTCGCGCTGACTTCCGGCGTCGTGCGCTCTCAAGGGCCAATTGGGAGGCTGGGAGTGCAGATTTCCAGCACTCTGATTGGTGCATTCGACTGGAGAGCCTGGGTTCAAATTTTCAACGGTACTGAATGAATCCCGCGTCGGTTCTTGCGGGTGCTCCGGTGTTGTAACGGAGACGAGGTGAGCCAAGGGGAGAAAATGGGAGCAGCTGGGGCTGGGGCGCGGGGGTGTCTTCTCCCTGATTTTCGGACGTCTGAGGATCGCCTTCAAGCCCCCAGTGCGGTCCGTGTCTCTAGGCCCTGGCTTCTTAGGCTTTTGTTTTGGGGCGCTGTCCTAGCCAGGCGGAGTGGGAACCAGGCTTCCGGACACCCTTCTCTTCGCTAGGATTTTCCCGGGAAGGCTGTCCGGACCCAGTCTAGCGGGCTATGTCGGGAGGTGGAGGCTGGCCGTGGCAGCTAGGGGGAAGGAGTTGAGAGAGACTTTAGGCTAATAGCAGTGGTAACAATTATTACCACTCATACATGAAATAAGTATTTACTGGACTAGGCACTCAGTATGCATTTCCTTGTTTAATTTTTCGCACCAAACCAACGAAGTTGGTGCTATTCTTAACTCTACTTTATAGAGGAGGAAACTGAGGTTCACAATCTAGATATGTTAGAGAAATGGGTGAAACAGTAGCCCCGCCCTCAAGAAATGTGCATTTGGTGGAAAACAGATGTGTTCACAACCAACTACATTTCAAAACTATTGTGTAAGATAGAAAGGTAAACGAGGTGGTGTGGGAACATAATTGGGAGAGTTTAATTCCACTTGGAGTTGCTGTTTGGCATTGTAAATTTGGTTTCATCCTTATCTGCCCAGCCCTCCCCATTTGTGTCAAATAACTAGATATTATTGACTTTCTAATTTCTTGTCCTAGAACGTTTATAGATTGGAGAGAAAAGAATTGTGAACTAGACTGTAATATTGTAGGACTGTTTTGTCCCCTTTTTCTTCATACACGGTTTCTTTTTATTTTATTTTATTTTTATTGTTTTTGATAGAGAGAGGGAGAGATACAGAGACAGAGATAGAGAGAAGGGGGAGGGCCCAGAACAGTCTCCATAGTTGCACATCATTGGTTTTTCCACATAGTTTCATTCCACAGGTGGGC
>PVKE010008707.1:0-46905 GCA_004027555.1 Craseonycteris thonglongyai
CCTCTTTCCTTTGGATACCAAGGCACAAAGTATTGGTTTTTCCTTCAAAACCAGTATGTAACTATTAACAATGGTATGTGATATGTATCATGTGTGATGTTTTGGGTGTATGTACACAATACAAACAGCCAACAGATATATGAAAAAATACTCAACATCACTAACAATTAGGGAGATGCCAATAAAAACCACAATGAGAGATCATCTCACACCTGTTAGAATGGCTATAATCAACAAGACAAGGGACAACAAATGCTGGAGAGGCTGTGGACAAAAAGGAACCCTCATACACTGCTGGTGGGAATGTAAACTGGTACAACCACTATGGAAGGTAGTGTGGAAATTCCTCAAAAAACTAGGAACGAAATTGCCATATGACCCAGCAATCCCTCTTCTGGGTATCTACCTAAAACACCTGAAAATCTTAATCTGCAAAGATGTCTGTACCCGCATGTTCACCACAGCACTGTTCACAGTGGCCAAGTCATGGAAATAACTAGTGTCCTCTGATAGATGACTGGATAAAGAAGTTGTGGTACATTTACACAATGGAATACTACTCCATGATAAGAAAAGATGAAAGACAGCAATTTGTGACAACATGGATGGACCTTGAAACAATCTTATTAAGTGAATTAAGTCAGACTGAAAGAATCAAGAAACATATGACCTCACTTATAGGTGGAATATAAAACTGAAAGTAACAAACAATAACTTACGGACACACTCAATAGTTTGGTGGTTGCCTGAGGGTAAGGGGAGAGCAGAGAGAGAGAGTAGGGGGTCAGAGTTGGGAATAGGCACCAGATATTTGGTGATGGAAGGAGAGCTGATTCTGGGTGGTGAGCACATAATGCAATGCATAGACGATATAATATAGAATTGTACTCCTGGAAACTATATTGTCAACTAATGTCACCCCAATAAATTTAAAAATTAAAAAAAATAAAAATAAAAATATGAAATCATACACATGTTCTATTTCCTTACATGTCAGTACACAGATTCATGACATTCTTTGTCAGTTACATAGCATTCCACTATACAGTTGTATTATAATTTATTTAATCGTTCTCCTAAAGATAGACATTTATATAATTTCTAATTTTTTTTAATCCCAAGAAATATTTATGTACTAACCTTACCTTTAGCTATATTTTTAATCTTCTTAATTTTTATTTTCTTTGATCGCAATATTCTAATCTATGTTATCATATTTTCTGCATTTTTAAGCTACTCCCAATTCTTTTTTGGAAGAATTCAATTTGTAAAAAAACATTTTTTGTTGTTTTTATTTTTAACTAAGTTAAGTTGTGTCACTTCAGTACAAGTTAGAAGCCAATCTAAATCTCTTTGCAATAGAATTTTGCATTAAATTACAGGAAATTATTCTCATATCATGAACAAACAACCAAGGGTATAAGATTTCCTGGAGAGTTTCAGCATTGAGCTCCTCTGAGTCATCTAGAGTAGTGGTCCTCAACCTTTTTTTGCACCAGAGACTGGTTTAGGTGGAGACAATTTTTCCACAGACCAGCGGTGAGAGTGGTTTTGGATGATTCAAATGTGTTACATTTATTGTGAACTTTGCTTCTATTATTATCACATTATAATACATAATGAAATAATTATACACCTCACCATAATGCAGAATCAGAGGGAGCCCTGAGCTTATTTTTCTGCAACTAGACAGTATAATCTGAGATAAGTACACAGTGTGGGAGATACAGATGGAAGTGATAAATAAAATAATGGGCAGGCCATTATTGTGTCAAGTTATGACTTAAAACCTGCCACCAGATGCAGCTGTACAATTGAAGTACATCAACTTACTTGCCACTACAAAGCCTGTCACCAGATATAGCTTAATTGTCATTTGCCACTCACTGATAGGGTTTTAGTATGAGTCTAAAAGCATTATGGTCTCTGTGCAGTCAAACCTCTCTGCTAATATTAATCTGCAAACACTCAACAGCATTTAGCCTAACCGCCTCAGCTCCACCTCAGATCATTAGGCATTAGATTCTCATAAGGAGCATGCAACCAAGATCCCTCACAAGTGTAGTTCACAATATAGTTCACGCTCCTATGAGAATCTAATGCTGCTGCTGATCTTACAGGAGGTAAAGCTTAGCAGTGATGGGAGTGATGGGGAGCTGCTGTAAATACAGATGAAGCTTAGCTGGCTCATCTACCTTTCACTTCCTGCTATGTGGCCCAGTTCCTAACAGGCCACAAACTGATAACAGTCCCTAGCCCAGGTGTTGGGGATCCCTGATCTAGAGAAAGAGAGGTGGGTAAAATCATAATACATCACAAAACACAACAGGTTTGCCTAACAACAGCACCTCTAAGAGGCAGTAAGGAAGCCCCAATCTTTGCCTTGTATTTCTTAAATCTATGTGGCATACATCATTACAGTTTATTGACAGTTATATTATTTCAGTCAAAGGTTCTATATTGTTTTAAACCATTGACAGCTTCATCTTTATCCCCATGTTTTGGTTCTGTATTCCATCATCCTTGCAGAAAGAGCTTTCATGCCTGCATAATCAGTCAGGGTTCCATCGCCACCTTGTGGCAATTATTTGAACTTGAAGTAAAAGGAATCAAAAGACCTAGCTCACTCACAATTTATTTGGGAGATGAAAAATGTCATCTAATTCAACAAAAACAAGTTTTCATTTTTTCTAAAAGAAGTCACTATCTTTTAGTTTTCTTCTCTTCTGATCCTACTATGTGAATTTTGTGTGTGTGAAAATAGCTATAATAAGGATTTTAGTTTGTTCATTCAGTGTCTCTTATATGGAAGTCTAGGTATTATATATATAACTATCTTTAGGTCATTGATTATATCACTGTTTCATTAATCATTAACATGATGCACAAGATTGTCCACTACTACATAAACAACAAAAAGTAAAGAAAATTGTTGATTAGCTTATTATTTAACATACTAACACAAAAATGTCACAAAGAACGGGAGGGTGCGGCCCGGCCCCCGGCCCCGCCCCCTCCCCTCTGGCCCCGCCCCGCCGAGGGAGGGTGCTGAGTCGGTTACTCGCGCGGCTCGAGGTGGGGGCTTGGCTCCCGCATTTAAAAAAAAAAAAAAAAAAAAAAAAAATGTCACAAAGATACTTTTCCTTAATTAGAAATACCATGAAAACTCATACTTACTTTCTAGAAATGTTTTGTAATAGCGTACAACATTGGGATGATAAAGCTATAAGAAAATAAATAACAAACATTACACTACTTCAAAATACAAACTTATTTTCACAGGTCATTTAGTTGGACTTCATATTTGAAACCAGCGAAGAAATTGTATTTATATTTATTTATAAAACAAAACATTTTAAGGTATCATTTTATTGAGATTTTTTTCATGATTCTTTGCTATTTACAAAACTAATCTGAAAATAGCAATCTCCCATATAGCCTTATTAAATAGAATCAAATACTGATTTTGCTCTACTATCTAATTTAACTAAAACAGACAATTATAGCACTAGAAGAAGCCTTAAGACTTCCTTTAGCACTCCCCACCCTAAAGCCACACACAGATTTCAGAGAGGAGAAAACATAAATGTTGCCATTTATGTTGAATATATACATCATTGCTCTTTACTTCTTCTCACTTTAATATTTACATACATTGTTTATGTCTGTTTATACTATTTGTATCTTTTCATGCACTCAAAAATGATTAGTTTGAAACTAAAGTAACCTAAGAGTTATTAACTCTGTTTATGTTATAATTATAGTTAACAAGAACTATCTTCTTGACCAAACTTTACTCAGGCTTCTCTGAGCCCTCTTTTGAGAAGGCCTCATCCTTGACCTGCCTGGTTTTAGCAAGAATTCTGGTAAGCAAGTTTAGCAAGAATCTCCCATCTTGATACCCAGTCAAGTTCCTCACCCCCAACCTTGATTCCTAACCAAGTTCCTTTTACTAATTTTCTACCCTCTGACCCCACACCAGCCTTTTGGTTGGAATTCCCCAGCTATACCTATGTATTCAGAGTTGAGTTCAATCTCTCTCCCCTATTGCAATACAAGTAGTTTTACCCCTATAGGGTAGTCTTAAATAAAATCTTTCTTGCCATTTAAAAGTTTGCATCACAAGAAAACAAAAATGTTACTATATGTGGTGACAAATGTTAACTAGACTTACTGTGGTGATCATTTCACAATATATACACATTGAATATATACATATTGAATCATTATGCTGTACACCTGAAACTAATATAATGTTATGTGTCAACCCTATCTCAATTTTTTTATAGTATCCAGTTCAACATCTTTTTGATATAGTTTATCTCAGTATGTAATATGGATTCTATTTTTTTTTTTTTTGCAGGGGTCACTCACTACAAAAATACTAAAAATGTTACCATTGTTTATAATTTGAATTTCTAGGTAAACTGAACTTTGTTTTATCTCAGAATAGTGGCCATTGCATGTATAGATGGCATGTACCTCTTTTTGGCATTTCTTCTTCGCTTTTTGAAGGAGAGTCCACTAGTTCTCCACCAGAAGCCTGTTCTCTCAGTCCTCCATTGCCACAGAATTGAAGCAGGACATGGCTTCCCAGTCAGAGACCACATCTCAGCCTGTTTGCAGCCAGCAGTGGCCCTAAGACGCAATCTCACCAATGGAGTGTGAAGGAACCATGTATAATCCTGTGTCTGAACCATCAACACTAAGGATAGCACACCCACACCCACCCCCTTTCCTCAATGTCCTTTCTCTTCACATCTTGGATATGAATGTGCCTAAGGTAGTTCCCACCATGCAGATGAAGACAATGCCCTAGAGGGTGACAGAGCAATAAGAAGGAAAGAACCAGCATCCCTGAATTTCTGTGTGGAGCAGAGAACAGAGCCAACCTGGCCTGCTCACTTTGGGATGGTTACATGAAAGAAATAGCCCACTGTATTGTGAGGCCTCTTCTTTAAGTCCCCATGTCTTAGCGCCTCTTTGTTACTGCAGCTTAGTCTTAATCTTAACAAATATATGCCCTCACTCTCGTCTCAGTTCTGTGGCTTCTGTTGCCCATTACCTCTTCCTTTTAGGCCTCAATGCCAGCATCCTTATCATTGGTTCAATCCTCTGGTGAGAGTACAATTGTTCAATTTTGAGTTATCTCAAAGCCAAAATACACACTTTATTTTATTAGGAAATGAGCTACCTCAACAATTAGCCAGCAGATTTTAAACAATATGAGACCAGGTGACCCGGTAAGCAACCAGAACCATACTCTAGACCAGGAGTGTCCAACCTTTTGGCTTCCCCGAGCCACTTGGAGAAGAATTATCTTGGGCCACATATAAAATACACTAACACTAACAATAGGTAATGAGCTAAAAAAAAATTGCACAAAAATCTCATAATGTTTTAAATGTTTAGAATTTGTGTTAGGCCACATTCAAGACCATCAGTGGCTGCATGTGGCCCATGAGCTGTGGGCTGGACAAGCTTGCTCTTCACCTAACTCACTGGCCAGGATTACACTCAGATTTCAGTTCCAGTGAAAACAGTGGATCATGTGCCAGCACAGTGGATCATGTGTCATGATGAAACAGCACATTACCAAGGCTAGGTAATCCTAAACATGAGCAAACACAGTTGGTTTAAAAATTGAATCTCCCTCCCTCTTCTTTCTGTCTCTGTCTCTGTATCTATCTATCTCTCTCTGTCAAAAACAATAAAAATAAATCTTTAAAAAAAATTGAATCTATTCCTATATAAAACCAACTATAAAATAAGCTATTAATGATAATATTTACTGTAATTGAGAAATTGGAATAGAACTGTGGATTTCAATGAATAACGATCATCATTTATGATCTTTATGTCCCAGCACAGATGCTGTGCAAATTTAACTAGTAGAGAATGAAGCACAGGGAAGTTGATAGCTCTTCACAGGAGTTATAAATGAACAGTGTTCATAATGAATGTATAAATAAGGAAAGCTGTAAAAGAAACCAATGTGTTCTTGCATCACACACACAAAAATCCATTTCTCTTCTGACATGTTTATTTTTTCTCTCCAAACAAAACTTCATAATGATAGTTAATTAAGTTGTTACATTATGTCAGAATATTCTGTTCATGCCAATAAGTAATAGCCCATCTGGAAAAATCCACATTTTAGATTTAATAAGCCATATTAAAAGAATGTTAACAGCTTGGTTCCACTTGACAAAAATTAGGGAACTCTTAGTCATATCCTTATGCATGTAACTAAGTAACCAAATAGTCTACAAAACGACAAGAAGGAAATGGAAATGCTTACAATGAAAAGAGAAGGGTTTCTCATATCGGATGCACTCTGTGCTATAAATTCTATTGTTCCTCACCTCTTGCCTTGACATAAACTCCAGAATGTGTTTCTGGTTCAATGTCAAGCCTTAGGGGAAAAGCTGGCTAAAATATCACCACCATAATGTCAATTATTTTAAACAGCATGGTCAAGAATAGCACCAAAACTCTATTTTTATAACATTTATTTAAGGGAAATACCGGTACCTTCAAAAACAAGAAAAACCTTTACCTGCTCTTTAATTATGGTTAATTCAGAAACAATATTCTTCACACTGCTGTCTCGATCTTTTTTATCCTTTCCAAATGCTGGATTATGTAAATTGACCTCTTTCATTGCTAAAAGATTTTGACCACTACGCTTTCTAACCTAAAACAAAAGACAAAAATAAATAAATAAATAAATAAAATGAGGTAGGGATAGACAGGGGAAGAAAGAGATAGATTAACAAGGTCACATTATTAAACCGCATCTTTTAAATGTCACGAAACTTTTAAAATTCTATCAGTATTTACATTATGCTCAGCTTCAAAAACTGCTATCTCTTGGGTCAATCTGCAATATTCAGTAAAATTTTACTGGGTAAATACAGAAATACTGGTGTGAATTTAGAGGTGTCATGCAGTGGGACATGTCATTTTGACTATTTTTGTGTGAGAGATAACCTTTTTGTCTTCAGAGGTCTGTGACCAATTTCTAGAATTGAAAGCTAAGACATCAGTAAAGCTATCTGATGAACAAAAACAATCATTCAAATTTACATATCTATTTTTCACTTCTTTCCTATAAGAGGGCTTCAATTCAACTTCGTGTTGAGTGTGTAAGTGGGACATCAGGTTTGCTGGGGGCTATCAGAATGTACTATGCCAAGGGCAAAGTCACCTTGTAAACACAGCCAAAAGCTCCACTTCCAAGATGATCCAAAATCGCATAGTTGCCTATATATTTTGAAGGAGCTTTATTCTGATTAATGCTTTCAATATTTTCAGCAAGTTGTTTCAGTTCATCATCCTTAACCAAAAAATAAAAAGGAGATGGGTTACTATGATGAAGTCCATCATGACTGGAAAGCAAGCTGCCAAAATATTTAAATCTCGAGACTTACCACTAATAAATTCAACTTTGATACCAATTCTTCATAAGCACTGATGTCACGGATATAATGTCCTATATCAATGAAGATTTCAAACAAGTCCGTGGGGAAGAGCCTACAGGGGAAAATGCACACATACCCTTCATGCAGGACTTGGGGACTGTTAGTCACACCTTCCCTTTTGGATCCAGCTCATTCACAGATTGATTATATTAAACAAACAACTTCCTTAGGTTTTCAACAAGCTGACGGGAAGTAATACTCACCAGTTTATCTTACAAAAATGAACAATTGCTATAGTTCATAAGAGTAAGAATAAACAAATGGAAAGTTCTAAAGATCTGTGTACAACATTCTGCTTATAGTTATCAATACTGTACTGTAAAAGTAAACATCTGTTAAGATGTTAGATATCATGTTACATATTTTTTTACTCATAAAATGCTCCGTGCTTCTGAACAAGGAACATTACATTAATTCTAGGTTTTCTTTCTACCCTGCCCTATCAGTAAAATTCCTGGAATAATCTGAGCCTATGATTTTAGCTAACCTGTCCAACTACACAGCATGCAGACTAACATGTAGGTGTAACATGTAGGTGGCATCTCCTTGCCAACACAGTGATTTTTCTGTCACACTCAAACAGCACAACCAACCTATTGATCCAAGCACATCCAGCCTCCTCCCCTTCAAATGAGCTCCTACTCTATGGAGTAAATGCAGGTAAATAATTTGTTTTATTGTTGATTAAGAGGAAATAACTAGATAAACTTTGGGATTTCTAAATGGGCAAAAACAAGCACATATTTTGATGTCATCCATTTAAAATGTTAATGTCTAAAAAAAAAAAAAGAAAGAAAAAAATTAAAACCATAGCAGTGACATGTAATTAAGAAATACTGATTCATGTTTTCTCATTATTTTGTTAAGATATCTCTTAGGTAGCTCAGTTTTATCTGTGAGTTCTAAGGAATCCAAAGACATGTTTTGAATACTGATCCATTCTTTTACTGTTTGCATCTAAAGCTAGTATGTGAAAATGGTTCAGTCTAGTGTTTACTGGTCACTTAAATACCTCTAAGCTCATACCTTTTAAAGAGTGCTCTGTTTCTTTCCATACTGAAGAGAAACCTCAAGGCTCTGAAAGCGTAACACTGGGAAATAAAAGCATACATGATTCTCAATGGTAGCTCAACAAAGTAAAACATTTTCAGGGTAGAATTATCATGAAGTAAACATTCAAGTGACTTGATAGTGAGTAGCTGGTCTACCCCATGAGCTGTGGGTTGGACAAGCTTGCTCTAGACCTAACTCACTGGCCAGGATTACACCCAGATTTCAGTTCCAGTGAAAACAGTGGATCCATGTGCCAAAGCTTGTAACTGAAAACAACCATCAACACCTGGGGTAGCTCTTATATTTAAAGAGCGTTTATGTTGTAGAAATGCTAGGGATCTTGGCCTTGTCTCACTCATGACTTGTCATGAATTCCTCTCTAGAATGTACAAAATGAGCATAGAGACAGGAAATAAAATGCTTAGGCTGAGAAAATCAAATGTCCAAAGACTTCCAGGAGCTCAAAGTTTATTTTGTTTCTAGCCTGCTATGTATGCCTCAATATTTATATGGTTTCTGTAAGAAAATAAATACTAGAAATGATGACATATAAAAATAGCCACAGGCACACTGAACCCAAACTTGACAAATTGGTCTCTTGAGTAAACAGGCTTAAGCATTCCCTAAATAGAACAATCTACAGTAACTCCTGTGAACACTCAGAAAGAGGCCTGAGCTAAGAAAGAAACATAAACATCTGACATTTTGTAATACTGAGAAAAAAAGAAAATAAAAAGACAGCCCCCCGGAATGCAAATGTGCCTGCCCAATGGGCCAGCACTGGGGTGATAGGGCCTGCTGAATTTGAATCCGAATCGTTTTCTAAAATTAGTGATCTGAATATAGAAGAAGGGTCACAAACAGAACTGCCAGGAAAGCCAGGCAGGTAACTAACACAGGACAGGAAGGAGGCTGGTGAGAGAGTGAGTAGTGGCACTGTGAGAGAGGAGAACATGCATGCTCCTCAAAAGCCATTTCAACATGAATTTTTAAAAACCCTCTACTGTCTAGCAAAATTCCTCTGAGGGATGAATTTGACTTTATCTGTGTTCCAGCACAGTGTCCTGCTTTCGTGGGACACTAAAGACATTGCCCGGCACCTGTATGTTCTTATCTGTAGCTCTCCAAAGCCTGTGACTGTCAGTCCACAGATAACATCAAAAATTCCCTGCTGGGTCTGACCACCATTCTGGGAGATCTACGGTAGCTCTTAAATCAGACTGGAGGCAAAGGTTGTTTTGTACTTCCTTTTCTAAATGACTTGAAAACAAAAGAGGAGCTGTGACTACCGTCAAGGCCTACTTCAGATCTAATGCTATCATTCCAATGTCTTTGAGGACAGTGGTCACTGAAGCCCAAATCCTCAAAACAGCAAATAGGACCCCATGCATGTGTCCCCCTCTTACCTATGAGGCAACATTTCCTGACACACCCCCACCCCTAACTATACACCCCCACCCCATGGAGCAGTTGAAGCCTGCTGCAAGCTGTCGGGCTCCCACACTTGCACTTGTTGTGCCCTCTGTGTGGAATGCCCTTCCATCCCAAGGCCACTGGTGCCCCACTCATATTCCTTTATCCATTTGGCAAGTGCCTTCTTATCCATCAAGATCGATTTTGTGGGTGGGAGAATAAGAAGGGGGCATCAAATATATGGTTATGGAAAGAGAGCTGCCCCTGGGTGGTGAGCAATATCAATGCATAGACAGTGTAATGTAGAATTGTACAGCTGGAACCTATGTAATTGTTACCAACCAACATCACCCCAATAAATTTAACAATTAAAAAAAAGATCGATTTTATAGGCTTTCTTTTGTAAAGGTGAAATATCAGTGACAGGTTGATTCTTAAAAATAGCATATAATTTTCCAATACATGTTTTCTTTAACTAGAACTTAATGATAAGAAATATCTAAATAAAATCACATACTTCCCTCCCTTAGAGAACCCATTGCCAAACCTTTTACATTGTTTTCACAGCAGTTGCTTCCATGCAAGCCTCCCTCACAAGGTATTTATTTATCCCTCACAGTCTGTACAGGGATCACAGCTAACTTAAAAGCTCTAAAAATTATAGATCATATTAAGAAACATTTCCCAGATTTCAGTAACTTGATATTAAAGAACAAAAGACATGTTTATTACCTGTAATAGATTAGTCTCTGCTGCATTCTTTTGTTTGTTTGGTAAAATTAATTTTGCTATTATATATACACCATTTTCCTGGAAGAATAAAAGGGCCATGTTATCAGTGACCACTGACAATGCCATAGAGCCACAAATGCATAAAGAAGCAATTAACCATCTCAAAAATTAATATTAAGAAGAAATACTAGTATCATCTTCTAATTTTAAGTAAATATGACAGTATAAAACTAAAAATGTTAGTGTAATACTTTTACACACTAAACACTATAACCACAATCTTAAAATTTCAACTGTCCTTAAAGATTATAAATAATAAAGTATATCAATTTGAAGTGATTCCAATACCTTAAAAACAGTAGGAAATAAAACAAGACAAAGTAAAAGAATCCAGACTTCTTTATAATCTTTATATATTGCATTTTAAATACCGGTATCTAATTCTGAAATATAACTTCTCCTTTTAGTTTTGTTTTTTTTTTAAGGTTTTTGCTGTTTTTGACAAAGAGAGAGAAATACAGAGACAGAGAGAAGGAGGAGGGCCCAGAGCAGTCTCCATAGTTGCACATCATTGGTTTTTCCACATAGTTTCATTCCACAGGTGGGCGCGGGGCTGCACAGGGCAAGAACTGGGCTGGGGACTCACCCCAGTGAGAACCAAACTGGGGGCACTCCCCAGTTCAGCATATGGGTCCACGCGGGCCAGAGCCGGGATTCAGTCCTCAGTCCCCGGGGCTGCAAAGTGAGTGCTTAACCCACTGAGCCATGCCAGCTTTCCCTCTGTTTACAGTTATTTAAAACAATACATATAAATTATTATTGAAAAGAAAATAGAACAAATACAAGAAACAAGAATAATAGTTTAAAATAGAAAATGAACATTACTCATGAAAACATAGTTAATGTCTTTCTAGACTTAGTCTAATATAAATACTTACATGGAAGAATGAACAAAACTACAAACTTATTGCTACTTTTCTATTATTCATTAAACATATAATTTACTGAACTCTATTATATGTGGACATTTATAACTAAAAAATTTTACCTGCCATATTATTGCACTAAGCCTTTATAGCTATTTGTGAATTAGTGTATAACTCCCTGCTTTATACATGATAAAACTAAAACTTAAAGAGGCTAAGTTAGTTTTCCATGGGTCAAACCAGCAAATAATAATAGGAATGGTTTTAACAGCATTAGCTTTCATGCCAGCCTTCCTCTTCAGATATGTTTCCCTCATGGTCAGTAAAGGGACCAGTGTTAACCTAAATATTCTAAATATCATAGATTATATTATCAAAGTTTCCTCAGATTGCAGCTGCTCCACCAACTACCCCTGATTTGCTGAGCTTCCCCTAGGGACTCTAACTGTCATGTATTTACATATTTTAAAGTTGGATATATTGTATTGACTCCCAAACAAGTTTTTTCTGTAAAACTCAATAAGCAGGAAGTAACTTTTATAATAGGAACCCACACAGGGTTGTATACATACTAGTATGTGTGTATTTATGTATATATCTGATGTATATACCTGAACTTGAGAGTACACTTGATGTACTCTTAGTTAAAGTGAACGGTATCTTTAACTCATAGTAGCCTATATGCCCAGAATTAAAGTAGTTCAAAATAGCTTAAAAATAAGAAATAAGCCAAACAGAAAAAAAACAAAAAACAAGAACTATATGACTTAATTCGTATGTGGAATATAAAACTGAAAGCAACAAAGAAACAAAAAACTCATGGACACAGTCAATAGTTTAATGGTTACCTGAGGGTAAAGGAGGAGGGCTGTGGGAGAGTAGGGGTATCAAATATATGGTGATGGAAAGAGAACGGACTATGGGTGGTGAACACATAATGCAACACATAGATGGTGTACTATAGAAATGGAACCCATATAATTTTTACTAACCAATGTCATGCCAAAAAAATTAATAATTAATTGATTAATTAAAAATACCTTCAAAATAATAAAAAGGACTGCATATCATCATCAATTAACCACATGACAGTCATTTTTAAGCCACGCAAGTTAAAAGAGGAAGGACAAGAATATAACATGAAATCCCATGACATACTGAAATATTTTAAAACCCTGTGAGAGGATCGGATCCCAAAAGCTATGTTCTGGGATGCAGAGCTGGACCTGGGGTGCAGCACTCACCTGAACCACCTGGTGGGCGTTGGTGTCATTGAGCACCAGCTCCGTGAGGGCGGCACAGCAGGCTGCAATGAAAACCACCCAAGGTCACGTATGTCACTACTGTGACTGTGCTGCTGCACTGCTACATCAGTTCTCTAACGGCACGGGGAACGGTGCGAGCAGTCACGCCTCAAAAAACTCTACTTGTCATTCTGGCATGGCTCTAGCAGAAGGGAAACACTTTTAATGGCTTCTAACTCTCCTCCTCGTGTGAATTGTGGGCATGTACATCCCACAGCAGCTTTTTCCTGAGCACTGACAGCGCACCGGGGTGGGCCACTATAATCCCCAGTGCCCAAGCACCTAGCAGGTGCTCAGTAAGCACATCTACGAGCCTCAGCGAATGAGAGAGTACTCTAAATATATTATCCAAATTAACCTTTAGGATCAGAGTAGGCACTATGATTACCAGCTTTACAGGTGGGAAAGCCGAGGTTCAGAGAGGTTATTAGACTAAGCCACAGAACTAGTAAGTGGCAAGGGCCAGAAGTCTGACCCGAGTCTGACAAGCATTAAATCCCATGGCCTGGACACTGCTCTTTCTGTCTCTTTACAGCCACTCTTGGCACCCTGTGGTGGCATCCTATATTGAGCTGGTTTTTGTGCAAACAGAGGTATACTGAATCCTGTAACACAGAGCACCTATAAAGACAATGCCTTTAGATCAAACCCTTTCTGTTGGCGATGTGCTATGGACTTTACATATATCCTCATATGACCCTCACAATGACCCTCTAACACTGACAGCATTACCATTTCACATGAGCAAAACTGAGGATTAGAGAGGTTAAGTAACTTCTCCGAGACAATATGGCCAACAAAGTGGGTACAGTCAAAACTCAGACCCTCGTCCTAATACCTTATGTTTTGAAATTTTTTTGAATTTTTTTTTTTAGGTATAAAATGAGCTATGTAAAGTAGACATATTTTAAATATACCCTGCAACTCTGCCACTCGGATAAATATATAGGACATTTCCAGCCATCAAAGGTCTGCTGTGCCCCTTCCCAGGCAATAGGCTATTATATCATCCCACATATGGGTAACCACCCTCCCAACCTCTATCACCATCAGTCTTACCCACTCTTGTGAGAATCCCAGAATACTAGGAGCGCTGATTTCAGCTGGATTAGACTTCCTGGGGAGCCTTCAAATAGGAAGTCCCCAGTAAGAGGCCTTATATTGAGACAGAGACCTTTCAGAGTAAGCAGAAATGACAGCTGAAGCAGGGATCCTATTTACCAGAACTCAGACATCTGTGAAGAAACATCCTCTCCATTCTCCAGCCACAAACATCCGAGGGCGAAGAAAGTCTGCCCTTCTGCTACCCCCTTCCTTCCTCCCCCTGCCAAGCCTGCCCTTCCCCACTTAGGACCTCCTGCCATTCCGCTGACTCACCCAGTACCTCTCCACTCCTTTCCTGTGGGACACTGCAGGGCACCCAGCTTGGTCAACAACAATGGTGCCCCACTTGCCACAAAGGTCAGGTGCCCTCATGCAGGGCACAGGCTACAGAACTGCTCAAGGTTGGACCAAACTGCCCAAAAGTGCATGCATACGTCCCTGCTCCTGCTTTTGTGTGGAAATCCCACACAGGGCAGAATCTCTGCCTTCCCTTTCGGAGCTCACGGGGTGTGAGGAAGGCGCTCCCTTGCTCCCAGTGGAATGGGCATGTGCATTAAAGAATCTCTCTTGAGGCGGTTGCCCTGGCGTCTTGAAAATAATAGAAACCATGATTCTGGGCACAGATCAAGCTGCACTCTCTAATCCAGCTTTAAGAGTAATAAAGCTCATATTGCTCTCCTTATGTCTGACTTGTATTGTTGACTCCATGTGCTCAGAATATGGAAAGGAGAGGAAAGCTTGTGCTGTCATTAACCTGCAAGTCTAACACTGGTACCAACAAGTGTCAGGTATCCACAGGGATTTAACTTCACATTTTTTTAACTTATAAATGGGGCCTAATTAATGTCATCATACTAATTTTATAACAGAATGAAACAATATAATATTAAACAGCATAAAGTAATTAAACAAATGAATATAATGTTAATACCTGCTTGAAGGGAGAAAGTATTTTCTTGTATTTCCCGAGGGCTTAAGTCTTCTGACAAATGAAGCTGCGGGATCCGGCCTGCTGCGTTTGCACTGGACAGGCTTCCGATGGAAGAGCGGTCCGAAACAAAAGTTCTCTCTCTGAAAACAAAGTTAATGCACAGATCTACTTATCCGTTTTCCTTCCAGGGCAGTGCTTTCTGAGTCCTGTTCAAGAACTCTCTGCCTCCCCCTGGTCACAAAGTTTTCTGCTGTGTTATCTTTATTGTTCCACCTTCCAATCCACCTAGAATTGATTTTGGTGTGAGATAGCAATCCTTCATTACTTCCTTCATTCCTTCTTTCCTTCCTCCCTTCCTCCCTCCTGCCTCCCTTCTCTTCACTACCTCTCTCTCTCTCTCTCTCTCTCTCTCTCTCTCTCTTTCTCTCTCTCTTCCCCCCTCCCCCCACCACCTTCTTTTTTTTTAATATGGTCACTTAACTGACTCAGCACTATTTATTGAAGACTGTCCTTTCCCCACTGCTCCACACAGCCACTTCTGTTTTTGAACTCTATTCTGCTGCAATCAATTCACCTGAATATATCTTAGTCTTCACCACCTACTTTTCTTTTTCCATGAAATTCTAATCTTTCTTTAATTTAGGACAGTTCTCTTCTATTATATCTTTTAATTTTTTTATCCCTCTTGTTGTATTCTCTAACTCAGGGATATCAATTATGTTGAAAACCCATCTTCTGCTGGCCGTATCTTTCATTTTCTAATTGCTCATATTCCTTTGTCTTTCTCCTCTATGTTATGTATACTTTTTTTCAAGCTTACCCTTTCTTTTCCTAATTCCCATTTCTAGTGAATTTATAAATTCTATGTATGTTATTCAGCCCCTGTCTTCTTTTCTAGCTCTGCAATCTCTCCTCCCTTTTTAATGTCCTCTCATCTCATCTTTAAACTTATTTCATAAATTTCATGTTCTGTTTTACATCTTTGATAAAAATAAAGCAATTGTTTTTCTGTTCATAGGATCTCTTCCATAATATTATAGCTTCTTCGTGTCTTTTATCTGCTTTGCTCCCGTTTGTTTTAGTTGGTTACCATATTTTATTGCTGGTGTATTTTCTGCATGGCAGCAGCTCTGTCTGGATTGTTATGTGCCTAAATGTCATGCGCACAGAGTCTCCTTGGCTTCCCTCCGACGTCATATGGGCCCACTGGTGCACTTCCTTCACTGAGCATGGGGAAGGTAAGGGATCTGGGCCTAGGGATCGTCACAACAGTGGTCTTATCTGTCAGCATAATGACGTTAAAACTTGAATTTTAGTGACCACTCCACACTAGCAAGAGTACGTAGCCCTTTAGGAACCCCCTTTGAGTTAGGCATTGCGGGGGGTGGGCATGGTCAGGTCCTGGGAACTTTCCTGACAGCAATGCCTGTTCATACTCAAGCCAGCAGACAACCAGGCAACCTCCACCACTGGCGCCAGCTCCAGGCAGCTCAGGAGCAGGCAAACTCTGCCGGGCTAGTCAGTTCTCCTAGACACCGAGACACACCTAGCAGAGAGTAAGTGCTGACATTAATCATCTTCCCCGATGTCAGATGGTAGGAAAGAGTTTTCTAACATTGCCCCACAGAAACATACTGGGAAAACAAGTCTTTAGATGCGAACGAACTCGTTTCTGTCAAAGATTGTTATAATTTGAGCAAAAGAGGAAAAACACAGCCTTGTATTAAACTCAACTATATATGGTAAATAGGTAGATTTTGTCTTAGAGACGTTGCTTAACTATTACAGAATTTAATTTTATCATCAATAAAATAACTGCTCTCCAAGAAGACAACCTTGTTTTAATAGGTATACTGACAAATAATAACCTCCACTACTATCAGCATCACCATCATCTTCCTATAAACTCAAGCAAAAACAAACCTTTGTCAAATGTAACTATTTTGACTAAGGGGCTAGCTTAGTATGTCACTGTACCAAAGAAAGCTTTATAATTTACAATTTGATGTAGTTGAGATTTTTAAGTTATATTCATAAAAGCAAGTAAACAGTCAGCAGTCTATTTTTTTCCTTTATTTTGTAATGACATAAATCATTAATAAAGCTATTTCATATTTCACATGAAATATTTCATATTTCAACAGTCTGTTCTTATGTTTTAGAATGTTCCCTCCAAGAAAATGAAGTTGATAACAAACTGTGCTGCAATCAATATCCCTGGAGGCACAACAGACTGAATAATATTAATTTGGTAATATCTAGTCATATTAAATTGATAGTCACTGCTTTTGTTAACATGAGCTCTATTTATGTACCACAGATCACAAATGTGAGCCTTATGAGGCGGACACATTCCTTTTCAACTTTGATTAAACACCTGTAGGGCTGAATTATGCTTTATAATAATTTTAGGTAATAGAACCTTCCCACTGGTGGTACCAAAAGATGTTTTTATTCAACTCTTCAATATATCTATTACATACAATATAGTAATTTTTGCAACATCAAGAGACTTTCAACTTGAAAGTATTTTAACAACCATTCCTTCCTTGTATTCCTGGCTTTGAATATCACTGGAATTATACTTTTAAAAGAGAGATAGTAAGGCATTAACTCACCTTATAGCCCCACAAGAAAGATTACGGAAAGAAGAGGAGCACTGGCCCAGGGTCGAAAGTATAGCAATCATTTGGTTAGCACCTTTTCTCCTACTTTAACTAAGGGTTATATATCTGTTGCTTTCTCTTTACAGATGAATGACATATGTGCACACATAAACATTTTAGTAAAATAGTAGTGACTACTAGACTTTCTAGGATTCTAGTGTGTATTTACTCATTCATGAAAAAGGAGGCATTACAAAGGTTTTCTTGGGGTGCTGGGCTTCCATTGAGCCTACATTTGCAGGCGATGGACTCCTACAGCCCTGACACTGCCCTGGGGGCTGATGATGCAGATAAACACGTCAGGGCTCCCAAAAAGCTTGAAAGACAAATGCCCCTGACATGAATTTAGAGCATGTTTATGACAAGTACAGATAACTGTGCAAAACATGAACAACCATCGCTTCTCAGAATTTTGGCTGAGATCAAGTTAAAACATGAATGACCAAAGACCAGGAGGGGGCAGGTTGAGCATGCACCCAATCTGCCATTGCATGACAGAGTCCCCATCCTTCAGTGACAAGGGCAAAGTGGGCCAACCCCACCTCCCCCCCCACCACCCGACTCACCCTCGTAAAATATGAAGCAGCTGCTTGATGCCTCCCCAGATGCGAATTTCCACACTGGTCTCAGGGTCTTCACAGACCTGCACCAGGACCCAGACAATACTCCAGAGCAGCTTCAGGTGGTCGGAGTGGAGCAAACTGAGGAGAATGGGGATCCCCTCGTAGAGCTTCACCTGCTCTTTCACCTGGGGCTCAGCACACAGGAGGCGCAGCAGCTCTGCAGTGAGTCTGCAAGGAGTGGGGAGGGGGAGGCTGAGCGCCACGGCACAGTGGGCTATGGCCTTTACATTTAGACTAAGAGCTCTCACCACTGCATGGGCTATAACTCTAACGTGTTCTAAGTCACAGGTCTGCGTGCCTTTCCTGAAAAGCAGTGGTCCCTAACCTTTTTGGTACCAGGGACCAGTAGCATGGAAGATAATTTTTCCACAAACCAGGGGTGATGGGCATGCACAGCTCACAATAGGTTTCGTGATCCTCTGAAAATGTACTGCCAACTCTGATCTGACAGGAAGCGGAGCTCACATGGTAATGCAAGTGATGAGGCACAGCTATAAATACAGATGAAGCTTCCCTGGGTTTCCTGCTGCTCACCTCTGCTGTGAGGCCCAGTGCCTCACAGGCTATGGACTGGTACTGGTCTGTGGTCCAGGAATTGGGGACCCCTGCTATAAAGGGCTAAACCACAGACAAAGGTTTTCTGCTTTGCAGGCCTTACAGGCTCTGTCACAACTACCCAACCACTTCAACAGGTGCAAAAGCAGCTGTAGACAACACATAAACACAAACAGGCTTGGCTGTGTCCCAATAAATCTTTATTTACAAATATAGGTAGGGAGCTAAATCTAGCCTACAGGCTATGATTTGGGGACTGCTGTTCTAAGCCATATTCTCACCATGTCTCCACTAGTCTGGCTAAAAGCCTATTAATCAGAAAATAGGTGTCAAGTACATACAATGAGATCTGTATTGTATTCAAAGTAAAAAAAAAAACATAAAATTTTTATCTTAGTCTTCAGAAACTTACTCTTGTGGTTTCAAAAATTAGACATTAATACAAAATGGCAAAAACATTAAAATGCAAGGGCAATTAAATGCAAAATGTTCAGTGATTATCTGAAGAGTAACATAAAAATAATGATGGCATAAAACAGAAGGTTCAGCTGATCTCTGAAACATTATGATGATGAACATTTCATAGACCCATCCTAAACTTCTAGTCTCACACTCCAAACACTCTCCCTGGATGGTATCACCCATTCCCATGGCTTCAAACTCTCCCTCTACCCCAGCACTGTGAGTTCAGCCCAGGCTTCATGCCCAACCAGACATTCTAGCCACGTGGCTATTTCAGTGATACTCACCCACAGTGCACAAATTCGAAGTCATTATTCTCCATCCCCAAATTGGCTCCTCTTAAAACCCTGATCTTGACTCATAACACCACAGTCTTTTCTACTTTCCAAGCCAAAAGATAGGGGATCATTCCACACACTTCCTTCTCCTTTCCCAACCTGCCACTGCCAATCAAGAGCCTTCAGCACCCTCTATTTCCTGGGCAACTGCTGCAATTTTACTCTTTTGAAATTTATGCAGCTAGCTAACCCCACTGCTCTTCACAGTCTTGTGATACTTGATTATGCACAAGGTATGAGCCCCTCCTCTCTCTGTCATCTACCTCTCCAATATTCTCATTCCCATACTGCTTCATAATGCCTTTCCCCACAGTCAATTTTCCATGGCTCCTCTCCCACTCAAACTTCATGCTTTGACGTTCGGAACACACGTTTCTTTGTAAACAGTATTCTTTACCTTCTCAAACTTTGTACACAAAACAGTCCCTCCTTGTTCTAATTTGATCCTGTTATGTGGTTATATGAGCCACACCACAGCACCCACACACTGCTCTCAGAGTAATGTTCCCCTCATTAAAAGCTTTCTGTGAATCCCCATAAAATTCATGATAAAAAGTAAACTCTTTAATAAAACACATAAAGCCCATCATGACCTTGCTAATGGTGTATTGTTGTCTCAGCTACAAATATGACACTTATGGTATTATTGTGCAGATCAAATGAGTGAACACACACACAGAAGTGCTGAGAGCAGGGCCTAGCATATAGAAAGCCTAACAAAATTAGCTATAGTTTTACCTATCATTAACTATCTAGTTTTCTGGTACTTTCTCTTCTGTAAGTCTTTGCTCTGTGCCCAGCCATGCAAGATCCAAACATATACCATTTCATGCGTCCACATGGGAGCATATTCTGTTTTCACTTGCTTTCCCCCTCTTCTAGGTAACTCCTCTTTCCTTCAACAAACTTGGCATGACCCCTTACTCTGGTTGGGAGGTGCTGCTCAATTCTCCACAGTGTCCTGTATATCCAGTGACCACATCATTTACAGGGTTACAAAGAAACTGGTGATTTGTATACCTGTCCCCACTCCCACACATACACTGGAATCTTATTTATCTTTGGTTTGCCAACAACACTTGTGCAGAGGCTGTTTGTTGAGTGAATAAGTTTACATAGCCAAGTGTAGTTTGTAAAACTACAGAATGTTAAATTGTCTTTAAAAAAGAACCCAGGGGACTTATTTTGAGTTCAGTGTCAGGGCTTCATTACTTGACTGTTATTTACTTTGCCTTGTTAGAAAATTATTTGATCAATTAAATATCAAATGATATTCATTGCAATTTTATTTAAAAACAACAATGTGTAGTCCAACTGAAAATGATTTCATTCTACACTGGATTCTGTTTTGAGATATAACAATAGGTGGTCATGAAATAAGTCAGTACCTATTTCAATTTATTTTACTGACCATTAGCAAAATAGATTTTGACAATCTAATCATTTATTAACACACAATCAGACATTACTAAAAATAGAGTCACCTCAGATTTTCTTTCCTTAAAGAGACAGGATGTAAATAAATGCAATAAACACAAATATTGTAGATACGATCCTAAGATTTATATAATTTGATTCTATGGCCATATCTAGAAGAAATGCAGGGCCAAAGAAATTGATATACCACATTGCTCTACTCTCTTTATATAAACTTGAAAATAAAATAAATACCAAGCTGACTAACTGATATTCAGTCAACAGTGTAAATAATGACAAAATTAAAAAATATGTATTTTCATCAAATATAAGACATTGTCTTTCTTCTCCCTTTTAGCAATCCTACCTTTTGCAGAGCAAGTCATATTCATGTAAAATCATTAGCAGATTTTCTACAACGTTGAGTTCACTTATCTTCTCCCTACATTCTGGACTACAAAATGAAAATTATTAGTAAGTACTAGAAATACAGTTTACCATATCCATTTATTTAATATCCTAGCTCTCATATCATCTCAGAATTAGAATAAAATGCAATATTGCTCTATGGGGTAAGGCTATATACAATTCCAACAAAGGGAATTATATGCTGTCCACAAAAAAATATAATGATCAGTATTATTCTCAACAGCTAAATTATGGAAATTAGATGCATGTCATTTGACAGATAAATGGATAAAGAAAATACACACACTCATACACATATAACTGAATACTGTACAGTGATAAAAAAGGAAGAAAATCTTGTCACATGGATGAAACTGGAGAGTATTATGCTAAGTAAAACAAGCCAGACAAAGAAAGGCAAATGTATAATGTCACTTATAAGTAGAATCTAAAATAAATTAAAAAAGAAGAATAAAATAAAACAAAAACTGATAGAGAGCCAGGATCGCTCAGAGGACTGAATGCTCACTTTGCTCCCCTGGGGATTGAGGATCAAATCCTGGCCCCAGCCCGTGCTGACCCATATGTTGAACTGGGGTGTGCTTCCCATGCAGGAGGCCCCCAGTTTGGTTCTTGCCCCCCGGTTCGGCCCCTGGCTCAAGGGGTCATACCTCCCATGCGGGAGGCCCCTAGCCCGGTTCCTGCCCTGCGTGCCCCTGCCCACCTGTGTGGAACAAAACCATGTCGAACACTGATGATGTACAACTATGGAGACTGCTCTAGGCCCTCTCCCTTCTCTCTGTCTCTATCTCTCAGTCTCTGTCTCTCTCTGTCTCTGTCAAAAACAATAAAATAAATCCTTTTAAAAAACTGATTACATAGAAACAGAATAGAATGGTGAGTTGTTGCCAGAGGCTGGGGCAAGGGGAAAAATGGGAAGATATAGGTTAAAGAGTATAAACTTTCAGTTACAAGAAGAATGATTACTGAGGATCTAATGTATAATATGATGACTACAGTTAATAATACAGTATTGTATACTTGAAAGTTGCTGCAAGTAGATCTTAAATGTTCTTGTAACACATACAGACATAAAAGAGTTAACATGTGAGGTGATTGATGCATTAATTGGTACTCATTCCACAACATGTAACAAATCATCATGTTGTACACTTTAAACATATACAATTATATTTGTCAATTATTTTCAATGAAGTTGGAGAAAAAAACAAAAATGCAATGATCCACCTACTGGCATAAAAACATATTTAAAGCTCTTTATTTAAAATATTCATGACATCTAGAAGGGGAAAGGGTATCTAGGTTATTTTAAGGGTAAAAATTGTTTGAAAATGTTTTATATGTTAAATACACAGGAGAGAATGAAAAAAGATCAGGGAGATTCAGTTGTCAAAGAAATAGTGTGCTAATTTTCAATGTAGAAGAAGCTGCAGGTTGCGTGAAAGATTACGTAGGTAAATATTTCCTTTAACAAAAACAAAGTAAATTTTAAACAGTGATTTGCCTCTCCATTTTAAATTTTAACATGATGCTTTTCCATCCAGGATCCTCTTCAATATATTATTGGTATTCCATAATTATTTTTCTAAGTAGGTAACAAAGTAACTAGAAAAATGAATCTATTTTGTATCTCACTCCCCTAAACTGCTACAGGGGCAGAACTGGAAAGTACACACTAACCTTTCAGCTAAACTCGCCAGAGCCAGAAGGGCACCCAACAGAACATCAGTATCTCGGGCACCAAGTAAATTCACTAGTGTCTGAAAAAAATGAAGTAAAAGGAAGTTAAATCATGTAAGTACTACAAGCTTCTTGAGTACTATAATGTTTCCTTCTAAAGGTCACAGAGGCTTCACCTCAGAAGGAGTTCTGTTACACAGTCACAATATCCAGTTCTTTACAGGGAACAGGTGTCAACGCCCTCCTTACTTTGGAACTGTGCACACTAGCAACCTGTAGCCATTCTTTGCTCAGGACTAAAAAGGAAAGGGGTCAGGCTACATAGCCAACCTGGTTCTCACACTTCCCTCTACGTCCATGTGCCCAAGAGGACTGCTCTGACTCTTCTGACCCCTCCCCAAGGACACTAATGACATAAGCACTGGTCATAACAACTAAGTGCATATAATACCGGTAAGTGACCAGTCATTGAGAGCACATTTTGATTCAGGCATTGTGCTAGGTACTTTCTAAATTATGGAACTACAACAGCTGTCCAGAAAAAAAAACAACAGCCATTGTAATTATGAAAAGAGCAGTAACAAGGCCAAATATTTTCCAGACAGCCCTTGTATTTTCATCAAAATATTGAAAATTGTCATTTTCCCCCAAACTCAGAAAGATACGTCAACATCACCAAGCACTACATTTGCCTCTCAGATCTTTAATTAATATTGAAAGAACATGAATTAATCCTCCCAGGTATCATCCTAAGTAACATGACTTAGCTGGGAGTCTTCTGGAGCTTATCAGTTGCCTTCTCGGAAGTCCCATTAATGCAAATTCATTTCTTTTCTGCCATTTTTAGAACTAAGAGTGCCCCAAAAGTACACACATATTCCAGGCTGAGCTGCAACAATTGCTAGGATGATTTTTTTGGTTTCCACTATGTGGATTTCTTTCCCCTTTATGATTTCATGCGTTTTTTTATGAAGCTATCATTCTGTTTCTCTGATCCTTTCAACATTTTCATCTCTCACTTCTTTTCTGTCTTCTAACATGTTTTCCAAACTTCAGTCACTGACATATTTTCACAATTTTAACCATGTCTACTTACCTAAGAAATAATATCAGTAAAATATCTAGCTATTTAAATGAAAAATGTTGGCCTATATGCATACCGCCTGGAATTATCCCTTATACACTGGGTCTGTCCAGTGTATCTTGGACAATCTTGCTAAAAAGTGGCTTCCTGGGACATGAGAATTCAACAGATCATTGGAAACTTGTTTCTAGGTAGCTACTATCTAAAAAGTTTTGCTATAAATATAGTCTGATTTGGTTAATCTGCATTCAACCATCCTGAAGTGTTCATCTGACCCAGAAGTTTATAATCCTATACCATCTGACTACAAGGTTGAACCACATGAAATTGGCCTATAGACCATGCCACTTTCATATGCTTCAAACCAATATGACCTTGAAACTTTTTTTTTTTATCAAAAAAAGTTTTTTGAAATTGAAATGTTCCAAGTCTTATGAGGTAGGTATGATTATTAACCCAACTTCATAGATGAAAACTGAATCGTGTATAGCACTTTAATAAAAATCAAATGTGTCAAAAATATTTTAACCAAAATCTGCTGTTAGGGAAGTCTTTCTTGCACTCAATGAAACTCTTAAACATAAAATAAGGTTTTTTAGGATAAGAGTTGTGATATAAAGGTCTTCCTTCTAGGGCGATATAAAATATGTTTATGTGTGCACATATATACACATATACACATACATAAAATGTATTTGTTTGTTTGTAAATACACACTGAGGGTCAGTTTATGTATAGTCAGGGTTTTTCAAATAACATTTAAATTAAGCAATAAACTTAATTCGTATTAAGTGTCATAGGAAAAAATGAAAACGTTTCAGAAAACCTCTTTGCTGTTTCTATCTTTATTCCTTGGACGGATTAAGAATATAAAGGACTTGGAAGGTATTCACAGTTTGAGGCTGCTGGGTTAGCAGATCTGTGAATGACAATGACATGGGGCTTGCCCACAAAGGCTCTGAAGGCCATTGCCATAGGGAGCGGACGTGGGAACTCTTTCCAGGACCACTCACCTTGTGGGCTCCGCTTGTGGTGACCCATTCTCTTTGGTCTTTGATAGCAGCAAGTTTTTGAAAAATATCTATAAAGGAAGGAAAGAACTCAGAGGGATTCAGAGCTTAACAGGAGCAGTGCTCACAGGACCTGAGGTCCCAAGTATTGATGGGTGAGCAGACGGAGAGCAAGTGGGAAAACAGGTAACACAGAAGGAACAATGGAGGGAGGAGGCAGAGGGTCATGTTCATTTTTTTCCTATTCCAAGAATTACCTCTCAAGTTTAACTAGTATTCACTGTATATTCCCATTATAATAATGAAATATGAAGACAGCACAAAGGGCATAATTCTCCTTTTATGTAAAGTTAAGTGAGTTCCTTAACATCATTACAAGGTCAAAGTGAAACCTATTCTTCACAGATTCCCCCTATAAACATTTCAACCTTATAAAGAGAAGAGGGAAGGCAAGAGGACATGCTGGACCTAGCAAGTTCCTCAGCTGAGGGAGCGGTCTTTCTCAAAGGCCCTTGCTGGTGCGTGAGCCACATACTCTTCCCTCCCTGTCGCTGAGTGTCTGTGTGCTGTCCTGTAAGCAACACAGGAAACAGGCCTATGCAGAAAGGAAGCGGGCTAGCACCCCATGACAGCAAGGGGCTCTAACTCCTCGAACCTGAAGAGGATGGAAGCTGGCATTGGGAAGAGCCTCCAAAGGGAGGCAATTAAGCGAGGAGAGAATAGCTACCCTCACAGACAAACATTTTCACATGACTGTTACCACATTAGGGCTTTTTTATGTTCAGAATGTCCTAAATTTTATGAGATAGGTGTTATTATTAACCCAAATTTATAGATGGAGACTGAACAGTGACATTTCCATAGAAATTAAAGGAGGCAAAAAATATGTTTAGCAAAATCTGCTGTTTCAGACGGCTCTCCTGCAATAAGTGAAGAAAGCTTGTGCTCAATGAAAATCTTCTTACACATGAAATTGGGCTTTGCGGGGTAACAGTTGTGATCTAAAAGTCTTCCTTCTGGGTATATTTTGGCACTGAATATAGCGATTGGCACGGACACTCAGCACTGTAACTGTGCATGGACACACTCATAAATACCCCAAGTATCCCTTTTCCTGCGGCAAACACCACTGCTGCTTCTAAGGAGTCCAGGGAGTTGACTCTGTCCCACAACAACGCTTACATGTCATGTTGACCAGCTTGTCCACACCGTGCTGCTCTTCTCCATAGCCGAGGTACTCATTGGCCACAATCTCCATGGACTGCAGGAGGGACCAAACCAAAACGGAAGTCACAAGAGCACACAGGCCAGGAAGAGATAAGATTCTGCACTTCTGAAAATGAGCTGTAGGTGGCGCAACTGATTCACCAAATAATACACTCAGTGTTTCCTGGGCCCGCTTCACTGAAGTCCAAAGGTGACTCTGAAGTTGAGGAGGGGCCATGTAAAGACTAGAAGCTCTCAAAAGTCCCAAAATCACTTGTAAATATGGTGTAATTTAGTCTCCAAATACAAGATACAAATATAAAGATGCATAATATATATTAATGGTGCATAAACTATTAATTATTCGATGTACCTTTTTGGTAGAATTTTTATAACATAATGATATATTTTATTAATCTTGTGTTTTACATCCTAAGTTATAACTAAACAGCATACAAGCACATAGCAACGAATTAGAATAAAATGGATATGAGGTATTCTGATAATCTCTGTAGATAACTGATTATAATAAAAAATCAGCTAAGAGAGATATAAATTTCTAATGTTATAATGGAAGGTAAAGTGGATAAGAAGATCCTTTATAATACAATTTTCTGAAAGACCATTCATTAAATGAGGTAAATCTTCACACAATGTTTTTAAAATCTTACAAATAAAAGCCAGATAGGTTATATCAATTTCCCATGAATAAAAATAAAATAAAATAGGTATAATATTAAATTGCAATTAAGCTTAATCTTTCTTTAATAATTCAGAGAGTTTGTAGGGCCACTGGGTTACTATGAAAATCATTCTTTCTATACATGCTATAGGCTTTAAGAGAATGGACTGTTCCAATTCAATGCAATGTCATGTTTTATCATATTCATAAACCCAAACATTTGATTGGCTCAGCATATATATTCATCTGCTTACTTTCCCTCAGTAGTTACCAAGGCAGAAAAATAAAATGAAGTAAGGTGATGCCTCACATTGCCACTTATTTGTTAATATTTTGGTGTGCACAGGAATTATTTTCCTTTTTTGTTAGAAAAAAACATCTTCATAACCATTATTTTCTCCTATCATTTGATATGTGCAAGGCTGAGGGACCTGAGCCTGCCAGCCAAGGCCTATTTTGTTTTATTACTAAGTAAAGACATGTGACCTTTTCTAGCACTTTCTCCTTTCAACAGACTGAGTAAAGTCAGCTCAATTAGCCAGAACAAAATGTCATGGGTCCCGCCCTGCTCTATGAATATCCTTCCTCATGTTCAGGTACCAACCCTGCCTGTTCCTCTCCCTACCGGGCAGCCTAAGGTAAAAGAGCCATCTTCAGTCACAGACCTATGTCATTGTTGCCCAGAGCCATGGCACAAAATGGAAAGGCAAGACCCACCACCACAAAAGGAATCTTACCTGAGCTAGACTTTCAATCCCACCCAAGCTATGGAGTATTTCCTAATAAAACAAAACAACAGAACATATTTGAAAGATGAGGGTGGAGGAGAAAGTATATTTTGCAGGCAATTTATTTATTAAATCATGATATTTATAATTAGTTTTGGAACTGCACATTCTAACATAAATATGTAATACTTTAATGCTTGTCATTCATACTACGTTTAAGATAAACAATTAGGGAAAGCTGGGATGGCTCAGCGGGTAAAGCGCTCGCTTTGAAGCCCTGAGGACTGAGGATCGAATCCTGGTCCCGGCCCATGCGGACCCACATGCTGAACTGGGGAGTGCCCTCAGTTCAGTTTTTGCCGGGACCTATGTGAGAGGCTCCCGGCCCAGTTCCTGCCCTACGCAGCCTTGTGCCCACCTGTGGAGTGAAACTATACGGAAAACTAATGTCAACTGTGAAGACTGTTCTGGGCCCTCCCCCTTCTCTCTGTCTCTCTCTGTCTCTGTTTCTCTCTGTCAAAAATCAATAAAATAAATCTTTAAAAAAAAAAAAAAAAAAAGATAAACAATTAATGAAAATGGAAGTTGTGTTGCGATTCAGAGAATGTACATATGCTTAGAACTGCAGCCTAACTCCCCATTCTTTTTACTTCCTCCCATGTCATCATAAACTGTTAAAGCTGGAAAATACTGTTAGATATTGTTCCCTTCAACGCCCTCATGGTACAGGTTAGGAAAATTAAGACCCAAAAGGTGGGCCATTTTGCCTAAGTGATAAGCAAGGATAAGAATCGATGGCCACCAATTTCCAGGACCTTCCTCTAGGCCTCTGCTTAGCGTGGTCTGTGGAGCAGTGGCAGGAGGCTAGCCTGGGGACTACCTAGAAATGCAGAATCTCCTGCTCATCCCAGAACTGCTGAATCACACTCTGAATTTCAACAAGTTCCCAGGTAATTCACATATACAGTAAAGTCTGAGTAGCACTGATGTACCAGACTAGACTCCAGGGCTTCTCCTTTAAATGATTAGGCTAATGGTTTTATTATAACCATAATCTAAGCTTGTCCAACCTACATCCCATGAGCCACATGTGGCCCAGGACAGCTTTGAATGCAGCTTATTACAAACTTGTAAACTTTATTAAAACATTATAAGATTATTTTTTGCAATTTGTTTGTTTGTTTTTGGTAGCTCATCTGCTATCATTAGTGTTAGCATATTTTATGAGTGGCCCAAGACAATTCTGGTTCCAGTATGAGCCAGGGAAGCCAAAAGATTGGACACCCAAGCAAACCAATATAAGGATAATCATCCTAACAAGTCCCCTGATATAGGTCTTTAAATCCAATTCCCAGTAAGAAGGTATTTCATTGCACTTCTGAAGCTGACCTAAAAGTGCTAATTGTGGACAAGAAGAGATGGGAGGCTGGAGTCCTGAAGGGACTAGCTTGGAACTCTATGAATAGTAAATGCTCTCAGGTTACCCAAATTGACATTTATCTTCAGGCAAATGTATTTCACGTGGCCCTAACCTGTTTAGTTAAAGCTGTATTGACATCTCTCTTGTTTAACATGTGCACAAGGAAGTTATTTGAAATATAAATATAAGCCCTGGTTCCAGTTCTGGGAAATGCATGGGGATGAGTGCATGAGTGTGAGAGAAACCGATCTAGTTCTACCAGGAAGGCTACTGAGCGGGCAGAGGGAGGGAGGCTCGGGGTCTCAGGGCCTCCTAGGTCAAGATTTTCTTGTTCCATGTAAAGTGAATTTAGAAACACTAAACATATCCATGTTTAAATTAAGAATGAAGGAACCTTTATAACTCAATTAAAAATAATTCTGTGACCACCTACTAATATGAATTCTCATCATTGCTACGCACTCTAGAAAAGCTATAATTACATAAGAATTTTGTTCACATTAACCCTAGTTATGTCAGGATATTTTGTACATACAAAAATAAAAGTAACACTTTAAAACAAATATTTCTTTGAAAATATTTTTTTCATTCCTGTTATATATAAAAACCCTGGGATAGGCTCTGAGGAAGATACAAGTATGCAAATGACAGAAGTCTACTTCCCTGAGCTTTAGGCAAGCAAAAGGTAGATATACAAATAACTTAAATGTAAGACAGAATTTGGTCAATGTTATAAGATAGTTTTACATGATTATGCTACCCCAGAGGAGGGACACATCATATCGTATTGAGAGGCCTAGGAAAACCTCATAAGGGCAGTGACATCTGAATGAGCTTATCTGCTACGAAGAAATGGGGGTAAGTAGGGGATAAAAGAGAATTGAAGCAAAGACAACGGTACACTCAAAGCTGAAGAGAAGTTGTGTAGAAAGAACACCAAGGTGGTTCTATAACAGCAAAGCACTTTCATTAACTCCACGAAGAACACTGTTGGGAATGTTAGAAAAGTTGGGTAGGATCATTCTGTGGAAGGACTCAGAGATGATCCTGAATTTGAACTTTTATCGTGTAACTCATAAAACCCAATGAAAACCTGTGAACAAGGGACTGATTGGGATCAGCTATCAGGACTGCCCTCTAGTCTTAGAATGATTGGAGAGCAAAAGTAACTGGAAGCCCAACTGGTTGACAGTGGCAGCAGGAAAGAAAATGGAAAGCAGGAATAGTCTAGAGTGGTATGATCAACTGAACAGGAAGATATATGAGAAGAAAGGGATCAAAACTGCAGACATCACCATATGTGAGCCTGGGTGACTGAGGGACAATGACATGATTAACAAACACAAGGAAGAAGAGGAAAATGGACTAGGTTAGAGGAGAAGAGTCAATTTGGACATGTTGAAGTGCTGATGAAATAAGCAAGTTAAAAAACAGAAGTGAAACAGGCCATGAAAACATGAGATGAGGACAAAATATCAAAATCTGGGAATCACTGACATGAAGGAGATTTAAATTTGATGCTTAGGAATAAGAGGACACCAAGGGAGAGAATAATGTCTAAATTATTGTTCATGATCAGGGTCTTTTTTTTGTTTTTTTAAAGATTTATTTTTATTGTTTTTGGCACAGAGAGAGAGAGAGAGAGAGAGATACAGAGATAGAGAGAAGGGGGAGGGCCCAGAACAGTCTCCACAGTTGTACATCATTGGTTTTTCCACATAGTTTCATTCCACAGGTGGGCTCAGGGCTGCACAGGGCAGGAACTGGGCCGGGGTCTCATCCTGGTAAGAACCAAACTGGGGGCACTCCCCAGTTCAACATATGGGTCCACACAGGCCGGGGCTGGGATTCAATCCTCAGTCCCCGGGGCTACAAAGTGAGCACTTAACCCACTGAGCCATCAGGGTCATTTTTAAATGTTCACCTTGATGAGAAATATATCTATCCAATAATCCATATTAATAATATGGAACTAAGTCAGTGTTTCCCAAATTAATTCTATTCTGTGCAGTTGGTGGCATTAAGCATTTTACCAAAACAAAACAACAACAACAAAAATTTCATGATCAAATTCAAATTAGCTTGGGAAATGCTCATTTAAACAGAGTTTAACAAATTACTTTATCATAGGACTCCTCTGACTTTTCATCAGCTGTGTGCACTATCAGTCTCCAATGGGAGAACTAGTGTGGAGCTTTTTCTAAACATCGTTAATGAAAGCATCCTTCTTTTCACAGAATAGTTATTAACTCCCGTGGAACACAGTTTGAGAAGCATTGTTATAAAATATAAAAAGGGCAAAGAGGCATTATCACTCTCAGAATTTTGTTGCTAGGTACTCAAGAGTTTACCTTTCATTTATGAAACAAACCTTTCCCCCCCGTGTTCCTCTGGAGACGGGAGCAGGGCCAGGAGGTTGTACAGAGACCTGTACAACCTTTGTTTTTCCTTTGGTTATACCAATGGGATGCTCTAACCTGACAGCATCAAGGGCAGAAAAGCAAGACCACAGGTATGCACATATCTGTTTAACAGTTCTAGTTACTGATCTGAAACGCAAATATGGCTGCATGCTTAGATTACAGCAATGCCACCCACATGCCCTTTCAGAGCTCAGTGTTTTCTCCCAGAAGGTCATAGGACTGCATTCGGTACTTCTGAGCTCAATGTCCTGTACAAAGTCCCTCGTCAATCTGACCTTCAGGTCAACATACAAAATGTGAACAAATGTTCTTGCTCTGACTATTCCCGAAGATTTTCCTTAAAAAAAAAAAAGATACAATAATATAATACAGATAAAAACTATGTCTGAAAAAATAGAGCATACTGCAATGTTATTAGGACATCATTATTTTTTACCTGAAAATGTCAGTGCCATTATACACTCATCCTAAACCTTTTCAGCAACTACATCAACACTGAACACACTGCAGTGAGCCTTTGCTACTGAATCGCTCACATGATCTATCTACTCCTCTGTTCAAACCCATCAGTGGTTCCACATGGCTTCCTCCTCCATCGCAGTATTCAGGCCACTCTGTGCATTGGCCTTTACTTGTCTTTCCAGGTGTAATAGCAACTACTCCTCTAAAAGGCTGGGGATATCACATTTGTAGGGATGAGTAAAAGTTGTCTATCTCGAAGTCTGGAGGAAAACTGGTGCCAATAAAAAAATTAAGAATTAATTCTGAAGTTTCAAGGTCAGAGGAACAACAGAAGAGGTCTATTTTCAAGTTATTGAGTGTAATGTAGTGCAACAAGAGGAGGGTTTTCAAACTCTTCAGGCTCTGTACCCCTTTACACTCTGAAACATAACTCAGAACCCCGAAGAGCTTTTATTTATGTAAGTTACACCCACTTACAGCAAAAAGGTAAACAACAGCTTAGCATTATTCCGAAGATAGGTTTAAGTCTGTGGAATCCCTAAAAGAATTTCAGAGATGTGTAAGAGTTCGCAGACCATACTTTGCTACTGTATCATCAAGATGGCTGTCCAACATGCCACTAGAAATCTGGGACTTAGATAAAAGAAAAAGTTTGAGGATGGATATATATATTTGTGAGCAAAGAATAAGAACAACAACAAAAAAAATGATAGTTGAAGCCAAGAGCTTAGAAAATATGGAAGAATATGATAAAGAAAATAACTTTGGGGAGGTTAACATTTAGGAAAGCAGAATCAAGAGGAAAAAAAAAGAGCAAGTAAATAATATGAAAAAACAAAATAATGTTCAGGAAGAGTTAGGGATTCTCAGGGTCAGTGAATGCAAACAGAAAATGTGGTAAAAGGTGTGTGCTGCTAAAGACAGGGTGTGGAATGCATGAGCTGAGAGATAAGGCCACTCAGCTAGACTATCTTTTTTTATTATTGTTTCTAATGTACCTGTAGTTTAGGAGCTTTAAACATTCTCTCTTTATCTTTGATACATAATGTGCTATGGGTTCACTATAATGAGTCCTGGTGGGCATTTATCTTTATCCTGCTTGGGACTCTATACCTGAAAGCTCAGAACATATGTCTTCCTTTAATTTAAACAAACAAACAAACAAAAAAAACTTTAAGCAATTATATCTTCAAGATGCTTCTTTCATTCCATCCAGTCTATTGTTGCTGGAATCTCCATTAAGCTCATATTGAAGCCTCTGTATACTAGAAGGAAAGAGCCAATCTATGACCCACCAGTTGGCAATGTCTGGGTCAAAGAATAATGACTGAAGCGAGGCAAACTATCGTCTATTTAAATGGCTTCCAGAGAAAACCTTGTACATAGAATTTAATGTGCCAGTAATGCAACACATCAGTTCTAGATAGGAAGTGGGTTTAGAAAATATATCTTGACCTTTCAAAAAATGTAGTAATGAAGGTAAGATAGAAGATTTGAGGGAATATCTGGCTCAAGGAAGGGGCAGTTTTATGATCAAGGAAAATAGAAAGGGAACATGAGAAAGGAAATAAGGGAAGAGAATAAATGAAAGAGTAAGCCTTGGCAAGGAGGAGAAATATTTCTTTTGAAATAAGAAGAGAAGTAAAGTTGCATGATACTTCAAATATTTCAAGCAACAGAGAAGAGAAAATAAGAGAGCCTCCCCTGGGATGATTTCAGTTTTCCCTGTAAAACAAATGATGTAATTTAATGAGAAAAACAAGGGTAGTGGGGGTTTGGGTATGAGAAGGGGAGATGTTTCAGAACAGCCGCTGTGGATCCTGCAATACAGTTTCAACAAGCAAGAGGAAAAAATGCCTTGCTATGGAGCAGGCTTGCTGAGATTCGCCGTCATAAATTGTTGTAAATCCAAGCATAGCTTTGTGACTTTGGCCAACAACTCTTGGCAACTTAAGATGTTAAACAACGGCCTGAGCACATGCTCTTCTTTGTGGAAAGAGTGCCAGGAGGAGACATTCAGAGAGCATCCCCTTCTATGGAAAGACTGGTAATCAGGGCGAGATAGAATTGAATGTGTGTTTTAGTCATAAAATCCCATAAGTGAAGAGGTCACTGAATTCTTTCCTTTAAAGAGCAGCACAATCAACTCTGTTCCCATCAGTCAAGAACCAGATTAAGAAAGGCAATATTTTAGATGGAAATCAGCAGAGCATGCCACAATTGTATTCAATTCGCTAAACAAACAGAACATCTCTAAGGCGAGTTTATTGCCAAATTTGCTAAGTCGAAAAACTAGATCACCTGCTAAAAGTCCACCTTACTCCATATGAACACTTTCATTAATATATATACAGGGAAGCCGGGATGGCTCAGTGGGCTTAAGCGCTCACTTTGCAGCCCTGGGGACTGAGAATCGAATCCCGGCCCCAGCCTGTGTGTACCCACATGCTGAACTGGGGAGTCCCCCCCGTTCAGTTCTCACCAGGGTGAGACCCCAGCCCAGTTCCTGCCCTGTGCAGCCTCGCCCACCTGTGGAATAAAATTATGTGGAAAAACAAATGATGTGCAACTATGGAGAAAGTTCTGGGCCCTCCCTCTTCTCTTTGTCTCTGTCTCTGTATATCTCTCCCTCTGTCAAAAACAATAAAAATAAATCTTTAAAAAAATAAAAATAAATATTATATATACAATATTCTCATTCAAACTGATGCATGCTGGAGAGTAAATAGGGTGCTTAAACAATAAAGTAGAAACAGTGAGCACACAGTGGAACTGATTCAGGCAAAATGGAACATATGATCCATCCTTATTATATATGAACCACACAGAATTTTAAATGGCAGCTCAGAAATGTATGGAACACACAGTTCTGTGTGGCTGGTCATGAGGGAAATGGAAAACTCCCAGAAAACTGTGACTAACCAAAACAGAAAGTCATCATGGTATGCCCTTGTCCATATATTCAAATGATTGTAGTTAGTTAAACCATAATAGCTAAAAGCTAGCTTGTAATACAGATGGAAGAAATGGGAGAGTCTTCTAAAGGAAAGATGTGAAGCAACCATGACTCTCAGAAGACTCAAATCAGAGCAGGTTCTATAACTGGCTAGGACTAAAACACTTTCAAGGGCTGTCTTTAGAAAAAAAGGTGGTTGGTGAAATAAAAGGAAACACATGTGACTCAAATAATAGCTCACTAATAGAATCAAAGCCAAAATAATAGATCTTCAGAATAGCCTGAGCTTCCTAGTAGCTTATCAGCACAAGGCATAAAAGGAGATCCTTCTTAGGGAAAAAATAATCATCTGTGAAAAATTACTGAAGCATGTATGAGTAATAAGAATGCTTTTTAGATATTTAACATTGGCAAGCAGCAGCAATAATGATCAATAAGTAATCTTGAGGCTTTTGGGGCAGAGGTGCTCAAACTGTGGTCCCCAAATCAGCAGCATCACCTGGAAACTTGTTAGACATGCAGAGTATCAGGCCCTTCCCAAACCCGCTGAATGAGAAACTGAGGTGGGCCTCAGCAATCTTTACATCTTCCAGGTGTTTCTGATACAGAGCTGCTGCTTTATGGGAGCAGCCACCTAGCAGCTGGGATGGGCAGGAATAACTTTTGAAGTCCAGGTAAAGTGTTAGGTAAGCTTTTCTGTAGAGCCTCACTGCTAAGGTACTAAGTTCTTGCTACTCAAACCATGGGCTGTGGACCAGTGACGTCAACAATCCCTGGCAGCTTGTTAGAAGTACAGAACCTCAGGCCTCAGTGTAACCCTACTGAATCAGAATCTGCAATTCCAAGATCCTCAGGTGACTTCTCTGCACATTCAAGTCTGAAGGGCACTAAACTAGAGGCAGCACATTCAACTAACTAGTGAGAGGAAGAACACATTCTTGACCTCAGAAACCCCACAGGAGACACGTGGGAGGTCCTTCCTCACCTCTACTCAGAGGCTTCAGTTGGAAGTTGGGAAACACGGGGACTCTGAAGCAGCTGTCAGCCCTACCTTTTCCCCTGGCTACCTCTGAAGTCCCCTGAGCCACCCCACCCCTCCACTTGTCATTGCTGACCTGGACTAGTGAGCTGCTTCGCGTGGAACACACTTGAAGATGTGGCCAAGTGTACACCTCTCTGAACAGCCTATGGTTTAAAATGCCAGGTAAGAATAAAAACATCACCCAACGTGTAATCCACTTAATCCCATAGGTAATATGGTAGAAATGTACAGATTTTTTTTTTTTTTTGTCTCCATTACATCACTTCTCTCCTAGCTTTTTAAATAGCAGATGAGATACTTCCCAAATTTAGAAGCTATTGAGTTGTAGAGAAAAGAAAGTAACACAATCTGCTTCAAAGAAAAGCCCACCAGCTTTTTATTTCATCTTCAACACAAGTTATTTTTATTTTTTCCAACCAACCTGATAGCATGGATCTCTCATTAGTAATCTCAGACAAATTAACACTCTCAGAAAATGAATAGATGGGGCTCGATTAACCCACTCTCTGAAAGAAAAACAAAACAAAACAGAACATGTTTATTCATGTCTAAGAGACCAATACGACAGTTCATGAACAATGTAAGATTATGAAGGAAAATAAGGATCATATAAAGGAATTACATTATTTATTAAAAGCTTAATCTGCAGTGACGACTGTTATTTTGAGCTTCATTTTACCCATTTTTTTGCAAAACATATATAAATCATAGAAACCCTCATTATCACTATGAAGTAGAAGCGCCCAAAATTATGTGGTTCACAGTGCATTACTGACTTCAGGTAGCCCCTGACCAAAAGAAATAGCTAGACGTTCCAATAATTAGGTTAAATAAGAATGTATGCCCTAATAATTTGATATCCATTTGAATAAAATTATACACATCCATTAAAGGAAAAATAAAAGTTGTACTTTATGCTTAAATAACCACATTTACTTATTATCGGGTGTGTGCACCTGTGGACATTAAACAACTTCTTGAGCCTTGGAATCAGATTAGATATCACCATCTCTGTGTCCTTTTCCATCTGCTTTTTATCATAGCAACCATGGAAAACTCTGCTTCAGAAAGATCTGCCATCAGCTAAAGGAAGGTAACATAAGCTTAGTGTGGAAATCATTAACTACGATGAGTAGTTTGCACTGTCTGGCAGATGTCATGTATTACTGTTTTCCTTGAAGATTTAAGAGCCTATGATGCCCCTGTGGGTTCTCTGGAACCCCCAAGGCACATCAGTGGGCAGTTTGGGGGCCTGTGCCCTAGATGCTTGCTTTTAAAATTTATTTTTTTTTAAGATTTATTTTATTGTCTGAGAGAAAGTGAGAAAGACAATGGAGGAGGGCCCAGAGCAGTCTCCATGGTTGTACATTGTTAGTTGTGATACAGTTTCATTCCACACAGGTAGATGTGGGGCCACATGGGTAGAACCAAAATGGGGACCTCTCTCATGGGAGGTGAGGACCTTTGCTGCCATCCTGGCAATTACTAGTTGCACTGCAGTTCCGCATGTGGGTTTGCACAAGCTGGGGCCAAGATTCGATCCCCAGAGCTCGCAGTTGCAAGACAAGTGCTCAACCTGTTGAGCTATCCCAATGTCCCCCTTAGGTGCCTCCATGACAGTCTTTTGTGACCTTTTTAATGCTGGGACCTCTCAGAGAATTAAAAAGATGTTCTCCAATGCACCATGAGAGCAGTCACATGCAGTTGTTCTGACCAAAGTGCCTGTTGTGGTCCAGAAGCCACCAACACAGCACAGCCTGGATTCATGCGCTAAGAAGGAAGGCTGGCTGAGCACTAGAACTTGCTATTGTGTGCACTGCCTAAATCATCCATGGAAGATGGTCCCGGTCAGGTGGCACTTGTCTCACACTGTCCTCCAAGCTAGTCCAGCAATGCCACAAAAACCCTAAAATAAAAAGTGTCTGCTAGTTCATATTTAGCCAAGAAAAACTGAAAAAGATAATGGAAGCTATTCCAAATTAGAACCTACATCATTTCCCCACCCTCCCACCAACCTCCACAGCTGAGCTGCCTGTGCATCCAGCAAGGCTGGGAACCCTTAAAGACCTGCCCCTCCACAAAGGGAATCCTTTACTTCAGCTATGATCCCCAGCCACCCCTTGTCTGGCTCGTCCCACAGCAATCCTGACTGGTAGACTTCAGCTTTGTCTCCCCTACAATCCTGAGAAGTTCAACTCTGCCCCCAAACCTGCACATCTCAAACCTGAGCACACAAGTTCCACCCTCCTCAAAGGCAGAATGAACACCTGTGGTTAATGGTCACTGGAGTTGTCACTCCCCACCCACACTCCACCTCAAGCCACTCACCATTCCTTCCATCTACTGAGACTTAGCTCACAGGAGGGAGGTTGGGAAACAGGCTTTTCCTACGGCCTTATATTCCCAGGGACATTTCAATGCTCCCTGTGTAATAGATTTAGAGCCCTCAGCAGAGGCCTGGTTTGTGGGGAGAAGTTGAGTAAATGTCCCAAGAGCACTGCTGTCTGAGAATTATTATTCTTGCCATCACCAAGGCTCCTGGCAGGAGCTGCCCACATGTGGTCGACAGCAAGACCTTCTTCAGCCCAGGCACATGACAGTGACACCTTTGCTATGGGGGCAAAACTCAGTTTCTTCTGAAAATACGGGCAAGGCTCAACCCACCCCAGGACTATCAGCCAGGCAGAACCACTCAAGGCCACACTGGGAAGCTGCACTATAGTTCTTCCTGGCTTTCCCACATTGGGAAAAATAAGGCAAATTGGACATAATATCTTGAATTTAAAACAATCACCTATGGGAACACTTGTAAGGATGTGGTTATTCTGAGGCTCTTGCTATAGAGAGAAAGCCTTTAGTCATTATAAATAGAGAAACGGCATGTGACTACTTACTTCCCTTTCAGGTGCTGGGGGCAGCTAAAGATAGCATGTAGCCTAAACTGTAGTGCAAAGATACTACACCCCAAAGACCTAACAGAAGCAATGGTCAGCTGCAGCAGCTGCTGGCAACCTAATGAGGTTTAATGCTGATTATTTAAGAGGAAGAGCCATGGGACATACAGTATTAAGAAATGATTCACGGGGAAGCCGGGATGGCTCAGTGGGTTGGACGCTCACTTTGCAGCGCCAGGGACCGAGGATAGAATCCCGGCCCCGGCCCATGCGGACCCATATGCTGAACTGGGGGTTCCCCCAGTTCAGTTCTCTCTCTGTCTCTGTATCTTTCTCTGTCTCTGTCAAAAACAATAAAAGAATAAATAAATAAAATAAATAAATAAAAACCATACAAGGGAACCCAAAACTTTAAAAAAAAAAAAAAAGACATGATCCATGGTACAAATATGTGTGCACTTGGTATTTTTCCTAACTATATGCAATCTTCATGAGAAAAGTTCATAGCCTTTCAATGCTTTTTTATATTAAAATAAATATGAAACATTGTGTTTCCTCCCCTCTCTAATAAAGAAAAAAGAGAAGAAACTCCAGAATAGGTTTCATTTGTAACTATTAAAGGAGTGTAGAAAATGAAGAGTTCCAGAAAAGTCTCAGAGTTGGAAGTTCCATTGCAAGCAAATGGCACTTTTTTTTTTTTTTTTTCCAGCTTTGGGACTAAAGCCCAAAGCTATTAATATTTCTCCATGATTCTGGCTCGTGCTGTTGTAAATGTAAATAGAATTCCTGGTGTCTGAGTCCTCAGGCCCCTCCCCTCAGAGAAGCGACCTCTGAAGGAGCAGTTGTTCCTTCCCTGGCTCCCAGCCCATAACCTCCCACCAGAACGTGGTGCAGCGCATGGAGTGCTGGTGTTCAAAGGGAATGGCGTGTTCTGTAAGATGATAGATGTCTCTTCTTGCCAAGAGTTGGGGGCCTGGGAAGCACACTTAGTGCAACCAGAGACTTGGAGAGAATCAAAGTGCTGGATTGTAGAGACTGGAGCCTTCATTTTCTGAGGGATCAGCTGCAACCCACAGAGCTGAGTGGCTGGCCCAAGGCCACACGTAAGTTCAGAGCGGGTGCCGGCCTCCCAGGCCACGGCTCCTGCCTTCCCTTCCACCTGGTTCTACACAAGGGAAGACCAAACAGAACTCTTCATGCATGTTTAATATGGGAGCCAGAATTTTCAGCACAGTGGTGAGAGGTCCTTTGAGGCAGCTCAGAAAAACTTGTCTGTCTGCAAAGATAGTGTTTCCCTGGAAGATATGTCCCAATATAGCAGCCAAGCAGCAACGGATTCTTAAGTAGGCAAATATTTATCCCCTCTTGTGACTGAACTTTTGCCACTGCTTTCACAGGACTATTAATACATGGCAGTGTGATCAGCTCCCATGGCCTTTGTCTATGATCACCTGCTATATCACTTTCAGCATCAGATGTCACTATCTGCTATCAATGTAAAAAGAGAAGGAAAAATGGTACTACCAGAGACGCAGTATTTGGAAAGAGAGAGGGTAGTTGGGGTTTCACTTTGCACAGTGGAGAAAACCAATATGTGATGTGAGAGCTCCGTGTAAAAATCAGTCATGAAGCTGTGCTACTGAATATTGAACAAAGTTGCAAGTCCTAAGATTAACAAGATAGTCAAATGGTCTGGGATGAACTGAATCTAGCTGCCGAGGCAAATGCCAGAGGTTACATCCTATCCCCCCATCTGCAACATGTTGCCTTCTGTCTCTCATTCAGAATAAGCAGCATCTTCACAGTAGGGTGTTGTTCAGATTTTCCTTTTCGTGCTGTAGTTTTGTTTTCACTAACACAAAAAACAACAACAAAATAAAAAACCTGCACCTTTAACTCAAAATTTTAAAGTGGAATAATTCAAGCCTATTTCAAAATAAATACTACCTGAAATTCATAAGACAGAGCCCTATTTTTTATATAGTTGAAAAGTAAAATTAATATCAAAACAAACATGTAAAACTTAGAAATATTATAGTAAGAAGAAATTAAGTATACATGAATATTTAAGAAATCATTACCAAATTACTGACTTGTTCCACTACTAGCAATGGGTCTTTGTTTTTCCTCTGTGTCCCACTAAACCTAGCCCAGAATCAGCACCCACTCAGAGTCTATGTAATGTATCACGCTGGTCCCTAAACTCAGAGAGATATTGAGCAGAAAAGACTGTCTTCAAAGTCTCAGAGGTAGAATCCTTTCAGATACTTACTGATCACCTGTTAGGAGGCTGGCACTCTCACACAGCCAGGGTTACAGCACAGGACAAAAGCATGGACTTGTGTTCACAGAGATTACCTTCTAAAGGGTACATACAAATGAAAATGCGTATCAGGTGGTGACCAGTGACAAAGCACAAAGATGAAGGGTTTGGGGAGTACTAGGGCTGTGTTCTCTGAGAGTCTGAGTAAGAATAGCAGAAGAGGCAAGCACATGGGCCCTAAGCAGGAGTGTGGTGGCTCATGCACGGTGTGGCAAAGAAGCCCGGGGTGGAGCAGAGGGAGCAAAGACAGAGTGATAGGAGTCAACATCAAAGACATGAAAAGAATAAGAACTGCAGGGCTTTGCAGACTACAAAAAGGAACTTTGGACTTTCGATACTGGAAAGTCACTAGAAAATTGAGGATTGACATGATCTGACAGACATTTTGAAAGGATTCTTCCACATATGGTGTTGTGAGCTATAAGTATAGGAAGCCAAGGGTCAAAGCAGGGAGCCCAGTTAGCCTACTTCAATGGGCTAAGCAAGAGATGAGGAAGGCTGGGCTTCAGTTAATAGGTGGAGAAGACTAAAACTGAGGGGAAGGCAAGTGGAGTGAGAAAAATAAAAAACCCTATAGGGCAAGTTAACTATGTGATGCCCAAAGAAGTCCACCAGTCAATATGTGAAACAAAAGATGAATGAACAGCAAGAGAGCCACAGACTTATAGAGCTCAGCCTCTTAAAGCAAAGTTCATATAGTAATTTAGGGATAGGAGGACTTTCATAAGTGGGAGTGTTTGGAGACTGGTTGATTTTAACCATGGGAACATGGTTTCTGGAACAAACAAATCTGTTGCTTATTGCCTGGTTCTTAGAACCTAGAGTACTGACTGGAAACTGTCATTTATTGATTCATACAGGTTAAAACTGGTTCTGGTGGTTATATGTGGCCAAAGAACAGGTAGTCCTTTCCTGGGAAGGTGGGCACATTTTAATTTTATGCCTATTACACATCCAAGAGAATGAGTTTCACAAGAAGCAATAGTAAATAGTAACAAAGATGAGACATGATTATTACAGTGATAATTTTCTGTGGTGCAAAACTGAAAACAGATATTAAATATAGTTGGATTAATAAAGAATAAGCAAGGCACAGGAGAAAACAGTGCCATTTCTGACTTGCCTTAGGACCTGGGCTTGTCTCTGACCTCTCAGATGCCTCATCTATCAAAGAAGGCTGGGCTGAATTCTTATTTCAGGATCCATTCGACCTCTCGAGTTAGATGCCGTGTTCTGTCTATATATATATATATATATATATATATATATATGTGTGTGTGTGTGTGTGTGTGTGTGTGTGTGTGTGTGTGTGTGTGCGTGCGCGCGCGCGCATGCACATATTTCAAGTTTGGGATAAACTCTAAATAGCATTTCTAGAGCAATAAAAGTTTAAGAGCTAGATATTTGCTAGAAGTTAAGTGATGAAAAGAAGAGGAACCATTATTCTTGCTTGAAGATTATGTGAGATCCTAGGTTCTTGAAGCTTAATTTCTTTTCATATTTAAGGCTATAAAACTTCAAGCAAAAAGAAAGAGAGAGAGAGAGAGAGAGAGAGAGAGAGAGAATAAAGGATTCTCAGCCAATAATCTAGTTCTTCTAAAAATTCTACTCTGAATAAAAGCAGAATAAAATTTTGTATGTGCATAATAATCTCTCATATAAGTGAAGAAAAAAAGCATAGCATTTCTTAAAAAGGATTAAAAGAAAACATAATAAGAGTTGATGTAGTTATTTCTAAGAGTGGTATAAAAAAGAAATTTTTATTTTTTATAATTTTCTGTATTCTTCAAATCTTTTACAGTGATCAAAACAATTGAACTTAAATAAATTTGGACTTTATGGTGACTCTTAGCATCCATACTCTCCCATAAAATGAGCATCTATAGCTGAAGTTGGAGATAAAAGACCAAAGTCCTGTTCTGCAGAAGCTCAGCATGTAGTGGGATAGAACACGGGCCCAGGGCCACGTGGAGAAGTGGAGGGGGCAGGCAGGTGAGAGGCCAGAACACCCAGAAAGGGGAAGAAGTGGAGCAGCAGGCTTTAGGATAAGCAGAAGCCAAGACTCAGAAGTGAGAAAATAACTTTACAAAAGCAATGAGTGGGAGATGCTGGGATGGCTCAGCATGTTCATGTTAAGTGCTCCCTTTGTGGCTGCAGGGTCTGGGTATAGAATCCCGATCCCAGTCCTTGCTCCAGCCTGTGCAGACCCATATACTGAACTGGGGTGTGGTTCCCTTGTGGGAGGCCCCCAGGTCAGTTCCTGCCCAGGCCAGCTTTTCATGTGGGAGGCCCCCTTTCTGGTCTCCACCCTGCACAGCCCCACATCCACCAGTGTGGAATGAAACTATGTCGAAAACTGATGATGAACAACTATGGAGACTGCTCTGGAGCCTCCCCATTCTCTTTGTCTCTTTCTTTCTCTCTCAAACAATAAAAAATAAATCTTAAAAAAAAAAAAAAAAGCAATGAGTGATTTGCTCTGACCTTGATGAGCCTAAAGGATGCAATGGAAGGGAGGCCAAGAAGGAACAAGAGCTCAAAGAACTCTGTGAACCAGCTAAGGAACAGGAGTTTTACTCTGGCCATTACAAGATTTTTGAAGTACCTAAAGACCCAAACCTGAGACTTTGGGGACTTTAATTATACTTTATCCAATTTATGGGACTGACTTGTAGATCTGTAGGTATGAACTATCTGACACACCAAAGTGAAAAGGCTTCTCTTTTCCTAAGCAAGGAGGAAGACCTCAAAGGCCCCTTTTGTCCTTTTTACTATCCTATGAGATAAAACCACAGAAAAAGCATCTCTCCATCAACTTCATATATTTTAAGAACTAAGACAACGAAGAAGTCACCGCTACACCCTAACTTCTGGTCATCTCCTCTCACCTCCATGTGAAGGGGTCTGGATAGACAATGCTGAGGAGGACCAGGTAAAGTTCAAAAGAAGAGTCACTTGCACCACAGACAGGCCCAGGTGTGGACATGGACAGCAAACATCTGACTGGTAAACAAATAACTATGTAGTTCCTCTTGACTAGAGGTTTTTGTGAAGTTCCCAGAACACTTTTCATAGCCTTTCTAATAAGATTGTAATAATTTGGGCCAGATGTTTTCCCCTAATTCAAGCTGTTCTTGAGTTCTTGTATAGAGTGTAAATATCTTCCCAAACTCAAATTCCTACAATCTAATTTCCAAAACTTTTCAAATTCGAAGTAGATATTTCAGAAAATGTGGTGTAAAACAATACCAACTTGTTCTTATCAGAAAGTGACTGCATTTTTGAACAAACAAGGTCATGCTAAATGGATTAGTTTGTTCCCTTTTAACTGAAATTAGAAGACCTGGGACATAGTCTCTTCTATGAAATTAACAGGTGGGGGAGGAAGGGATATCCTGGCAATTATAGGGTAATTGTACCAGGAAGGGGCCCGTTAAATAACCCAACATTTCATATTAAATAGCAGGGGCAAGATTCAATTTAAATATTATTTAAAAAAATAAATTATGAGGGATGTCTGGATTGCACTTGCCTTGCAACCACAAAGTCCAGGCATTGCGTCCGGGTCCCGGTCCATGCAAACCCATAAGCTAAACTGCGGTGCAACCGGTAACCTCCAGTATGGCAGTGAAGGTTCTCACCTCCCATACGGGAGGCCCCCAGTTGAGTTCCTGCCCCACACAGCCCCCAATCCACCTGTGTAGAATGAAACTATGTCACAACTAATGATGTATAACTATGGAGACTGCTCTGGGTCCTCCCTTTCTCTCTGTCTCTTTCTCTGTCTCTTTCTCTCTCTCTCTCTCTCTTTCTCTCTTGCCTTCTCTCAAATAAAATAAATCTTTAAACCAATAAATTATGAAACTAAGATATATTTTATCTTACATTTAACAAAATTTAAGTTAACATTTTAACTCTAATGTAATAATAGAACAAAGTAAAAATAAATTCTGCTGACATTTTTTGGCAAGCTTTTTCTGACAAAATCATATAGCATGCTCCAACATCCTTGAATTCACTTTTGACTTTTGAGGCATAAAGACATTCACTTTTGCAAATACAAAATTCCTCAAATTTTCCTAATGTCCTCTCCTAATCTTTGGTGTTCAAAATACGCTTTTCTGAAGTCCCATCTTGTCATCTTCTTGTTAATTACTCTCTTCTTTAATTCAAACTTACTTCTAGTAATTTCATAAAATTCTACATCTTTAGCTGGACTCACAAGTTCATTTCACATGTAGATTATAATATATTTGCATTGTATTATAGAATCTTCACATCATTGGCAACCACCAAAGAATGGACTAATACAGACAGTGCTCAGAGGAGCCAGTACACAGAAGAGATACTTGAATATAGATCAATTTTATAAGTGGTCAGTTTATTGGGAAATATGTCAATTTTGTGACAACTTTTACTTTTCTACAAAATCTCATAACAACCTCATCTTGGATATCAAGCAGTCTCTTTGACTTTCCTCCCCATGAGATGAAAAAGAGGTAAATTTATTTTCTAACAGCAGACTCTACTATAGTCAAATGATGTTTTGGCAAAAAGACAAGTTGGAAGATCAAAACTTGCTTCTATACTCTGATGCACATCAAGATGCATAACCATGTGGAACCAGGAGTAACCTCAGATTCAGAGGCAATGTTTTTTTCACATGCCCTTTGAGATCTACCACAAGGTATTTGCAATGTTATCTGCCTCTGGATTAATAAATTCTGTTTTGTTTCCGATACCACTTGGCAATCTCATTTCTGAGAAAAAGGGAGTAATCACAGGTCAATCTTAGAAAAAGAACCCAGAAAGTAGGTATACAGAAGTGTGGTTCACGGGAAGATTGCAGTTGGGGAGAGTAAAATAGAATAGGAACAACAAGAACACCATCCATTGGGAATAAATAGAGAGGAGTTGGAAGGGCTCCCACTTCACAGATGAGACTAAATTCCCAATCAGTCATGCTCTCAGGTTAAATTGAATGGCATAACATCCTGAACGTGCCTATCTAATCTACAACCAGAATTGAACAAAAGACCAAAGTCCATACCCTCTAATCGCATCTAGCCTTTGGTGGTCTTAATATAGTTTATATTACCGTATTTTCACTCAGTTGCGGCTAGAATGTAACTGTACAGCTGACCAGAGTAGACTCTGAGTTCCTACATAGAAAGGGACCACATGTCCTACTCATTTACATGTTCAGCCACTCTTCCTTCTCCACCCTTTGTGCTCTCTCTCTTCCTTGCACATAGTAGAAACTCAACTATGGGTTTATTGAATTGAATTCAAGCCTTCCAGTCAACATTAACTCTAATGTTCACAAAGAAAGGGAATAGGAAGCCATGTCAGAAAAGCCACTGAGATGTAATTCATCTATAAATCTAAAGTTAGAAAAAAAGGGTGAAAAACATGTAGTTCTGGGGGAAGCCAGGATGGCTCAGTGGGTTAGGCGCTCACTTTGCAGCGCCGGGGACCGGGGATCGAATCCTGGCCCCAGCCTGTGCGGAACCATATGCTGAACTGGGAGCTCCCCCAGTTCAGTTCTCTCTCTGTCTC